>NW_004624780.1:16143120-16172300 GCF_000247695.1 Heterocephalus glaber | reverse complement strand
AAAAAAAATAAGAACCAAGGTACTCATATAATGGTACAAGATCTCAATGATGTATGTAACTGTATTTTATACCTAAAATGTACCAATAAACTTAATGGAGGAAAATAAAAAAAGAAAAAGGACCTTCTGGGCCAAGCAAAATTGTTCCTGTTTCATAGACTTATACAACACTTGTAGGATACTCTACACTCCAAGGAATGGTATATTTTAGATCCCTAATAAAACTGAGTGCTACAATGATCTCTCCAGTCATGTAGAAGAGATATTCTTTTAATAATATGCAAAATTTAAGAACAGAATAACAGCTGCTGTTCATTGAATGCTTACTAGAACTAGTATTATCATGCATAACTCTTAAAACCACCCTGGAAGGGAGGGCATGACACGCTCTAATTAACAGATGAGGAAACTGAGGCCCAAAGAGGTCAAGCCACTTGTTCAGGTAACATGGCTGTGGTGGGAGGTGGCATTGAAGCTTGGGTTTGCATGTCTTCAAAGCCCACACTCCTAAGCACTACACTAACCTTAAACTTCTTGGGTGGGGTAATGGCTGGCTCTTTGGCTTGATTCTCTACCCAAGACTTTAACTATTAGTTGCCGTAGTGTGTTCAAAGTATGCTTTACTCTGCTCATATCTGTTTTGCGTTCACTTCTCAGAAGCCCATCAGCAAAGCTGGAAAGAAGTGTGGCTTTGCCCTCCTGGGTAATGAGCTGTAATTCTTTGGCATTCTTATATCACATCAAGGTAGCAAATTGTAGGCATTTCTAAAAATAGGGGGCAAATTCTAGGAATTTCTAAAAATAGTATACAGGGACTTCAGCTTTGCTAGAGAAGGGATTATTCTGACCTTTTGCCTCAAGGGGCCACCTCCTGAGGGTGACAATTTCACTGCTTCGCATGACATTTGGTTTCCTCACATGTGGCTGGTAGGATTATACTTACAGGAAATCAGAGAGAACCTCTAACCTCCTCCAGGGCTATTTATTGCTTTTCACTCTCTTTCTCTTCTAGTCTTCCTCCTTCCTTTGACTTCTTGAGTTTTTGAGATTCTCTT
Organism: Heterocephalus glaber; assembly: GCF_000247695.1. The sequence goes on along the minus strand of NW_004624780.1, from coordinate 16,171,245 downwards.
GAAACCCTCTGCTAGGAACCACCTTTAGTATGCACTGGGAAAGTATGTGATAGGGAGAGAAAGGGGGTTGGGTGACAAGAGCCTGACTTCTGCTCATTGAACTTGATGTTCCTCTCTGCTTTTCTCCACTTCAGAAGTGGAATCACTCCAAGATTCAGTCCCAGTCCTTTGAGGGAAGTGCAGGCTAAAGAAAGTCATTTAATAGCTCCATGTTCCCTTGTCCCAATCTATAAAAACAAGGCAAGGGGCTGGGCATTTGGCTTAGTGGTTTCACCGCCTGCTGTGCAAGCGCAAGGACCCGAGTTCAATCCCTGGTACCAAAAACAAAAAACAAAACAAAAAAAAACAAACAAAAAAATACACACATAAAAAATGTCTTTGGGCCGGGGATTTAGCTCAGTGGTTCCGCTGCCTGCCTTGCAAGCTCAAGGACCCGAGTTCGATTTCCAGTACCAAAAGTAAATAAATAAAATAAAAAAACAAGGCAATCACACTTACCTCCTAAGCAGAGGTACTGTGAAGAATAATTACTCTCCACATGTGCTTTGAGAGGGCCAGATGAAAGGCTTTCTCCAGTAAGTATTATTGTTAGCATGATGCTTCTCCTCATCTAGTTTTCCTGCTAGTCACACTCCACCAACGTCACTTTCCAGTGGGTAGGGAGTGGAACATCCTCACAATGATAAGGCAGGTATAAAACAGGACCAATATTCAGGGCTGAGTCCACAATGCTTGACCTGGATCATGTGGCGCTGCATTTCTGCTTATAGAATGTGCTAGTTAAGTGTGTCTGGGCAGGAGTCAGTCAGTAGAGGCTAAGCCAGACAAAGCTAAGCAAAGGCACAACAGCCTCCACCAGACTTTCAAATGTGTGGGAAGTATTCCAGCACCCATTCCTTTATGATTGTAAAGTGACCCAGGTGAAAGCATTGTAAGTGGATTTGGATGGAAGTAAGGTTGTGGAGATGTTCAGATCACAAGCAGCTGGAACACTTCTGAACTACTGTAGTCTCTCTCTCTGCTGAGGAAGCCTGGCTTTCTCCATCCTGAGAAGACACCTCAAGGTCTTGCTCTTCCTGCAGCAGAGGCCCTAGGCAGGTTTCCTTCAATGTGCTGAGGGTGCCATCCCAGCAAGCAATCCCCAGTCAGGTGGCTCAATATGTAACAACACACACTACCAAACCACCTTCCTGACATCTCCTGAACAATTCCTTCAGGCTCACAAGGGACACCTGAACGTTTTCTACTTCCCTTCAGCTCTGAGACTGAGAGGACTGATGAAGACTACAGAGACTCTGAGGGTACTATGGTCTCTAAATACCAAAGAGGGAAAGAACACAGGCTTTGGAGCCAGAAAGACAATTCAAATCCCAGTTCTATCATCGACTAGTAGTGTGTCCTTGAGCAAGCCTCTTAACTTCTCTGTGCCTTAGCTTCCTCTTCTGTGAAGCTTCTTAGTTGATAAGACAGTTAAGTGAGAGACCATATGGAATAGTATCTGACACATTAAGTTCTCAATCCACATTAGCTGTGCTACAAAGGGAAAAGTCTGTAACAGGTGGCAATTCCAGCTTTGGGAAGATTTTTCTTTTTCTTTTCTTTTTATTTTTATCACTAGGGCATATGAATTATGCTATGCTCATGCCAGAAAACCCAAAAGGTGTTTTTTATTTTTCCTATCCATACTTGACTTACTTTGCAGTTTTCCAGTGAGTTGGATGCCTCTGGCTAGGTCGGCCTGGTTTCCCCTGAATGTCTCCTCTGCTTCCTCCAGACACTCCAACATTCTTCAGGATAAAGCATCTCCTCAAAAGTAAAAAGGATCAAATCCCTGGTTCTTCCCTATGAGTAGAGTTGTGGCCCTGTGCCATGGGCAGCAGCAGTGACAGCTCAAGGGGCTGCTGTGACCTGAGAAGGGGACAGGCGGGGCAAGAGAGGGCAGAACCCGAGGCTGTGCCTGGCTGCTCTGTCTGGAGCTCCACTCTAGGCCAAGATAGCACCTCAGATGCATGTTTGAACTTTGACAAATTCTGAAGTTACAATTTTTAAATAGTAGCCACCTCATGAATTACTACTTTAAAAAAATTTCATATGGAGATGGGGCAGAGGTAAGGGGAGGGAAGTGGAAGTAAAAATGATTGAGATGCAATATGTATATATACCAATTCCCCAGGATGAATGTAATTCATTATGTATCAAAAGATATACCAACAATAAAAAATGAAAATTACTTGAGGTGGGGAGGTATATCACAGCACCTCAAGCCATAGCAAGAAGGCCACAGGTCTCAGTTGAGGGAGTGCAGTGTGTAGTGCTAGCAGAGACACAGTTGATCTCACAGTCATCAAAGCACCTTTGAAATGGTTTCGAAGGCTGTGAGTCTTACCATTACAGCAACAGGGGACAACCCCCCTCCGTCCATGCATATACACACACACACACACTGAGGAAGGCTGTTTCCCACCTGTCCCCTAGTGGTTGGTTCAGGCCAATCATCCCCCTGTCAGGCCCCATGGCCCTAGCTTTGGACTCTCAGACCCAGATTCAGACTGTAGGTCTGCTAGAATGCCTCCTTTTGGAGAATTAAAATACAAGAAGATAACCAGCAATTCTCAGATGGGCTCTTCTGATGACTATCAAGCCAAGGAGGAGTTACATGTTTGCACTCATACTCTCATTTTTATATATGTAACAATGATTTTTCTTGCTGATTACCTCTATACTTACTTCAGAAGAAATCTTGGAAAACATTTGGTGACACTACCTGGAGACTCAGCACCGAGCAACAGAGAACTAGATGCTGTTGAGTGAGAAGCCATACAGAAGAGAGGGGAAAGCTTGGCTCAAGCATTACCCCTAACTAGCTGTGCCATAGTTTAGTTTCTCTGGACCTCAGGGAGTTCCATAGATGGATTCTAAGGTTTTTCTGGTCCTGATGTTCTCTACAATGTCAGATCACAAGCCTCAAGAAGGACATGGGGTACTTCTAATTACTTCCCAGTGGCCAGGGCTTCAGGTCAGATGACTGTGAAGACATGGATGCCCCGAAAGGGTTTGCTCTGCTTGAATCTATGAAGGATGTTTCACATTTTCTTGCTCACCCTCATGTTTAAGAGGATGCTGCTTAGCTTAAGCTCAGAACAGGGGTGAGTCCTGGCCCTGTCACCAGATTATAAATGTCCTGGGGACTTACACAAGGCTTATAATGTCCCCATGCCTCGAGTTTCCCATTCATAAAATTGGAAAATTAATATCTCCCTTCTCTAACCAACAGTTATCATATCAAAGGAACAAATCTACAAGGAAGCATTTGGAAGAAAAACAAAGCCCTAAAAACATGTAAAAGAGATCATCATTGGCATAAGTGATCCATTCATTAGATGGAAAGTGGGGCTGCATCTTCAGCTCCATTTTGTCCTCAAAGAGGGACAGAAATCTAATCACCATAATCAAGAACTCAAGTAAACATCAGTGAAATTACTGAATGGGAAAAGAGAGGCGGTTTCAGACCCCGCTTTCGGTAAATGTTGGTCTGACAGCCGCAAAGCAGGCAGTGCTTTGAGAGCAGGTGGGAGATGGGGAGAGGAGGTTTCCTGGCCCCTGCCCTTCACCTTGGTCACTGACTCAGTGTGAAACAGCGCCTGCAGGGAGGAGGAGAATTCTCATCCTACTTCACAAATCAGCCTGTGGCCACAGTGGGGGCAGTGAGCTGAGTTCAGGGCAAAGGATGACTAAACAGCCTCCTCATATAACAATTATACTTGCCATTTATCTAGTTCTTTATGTTTTCAGAGTGCTTTACAATCATTAATTAGTTAACTAGCACTCACAACCACCCTGAATCTGCCTGTTGTGCTGAGCAGGCAAAAGAGCCAGGCAGAACCTGCCTGTTTGGCCAGGGGATTGCAGAGCTGGGGGAAAGTGAGAGCTGGCTTGGGTGGGAGGGGGGAGTGCTGACACCAAGGAGCATCTGGAAGGAGACAGTTGCAAGTCAGTGAAATAGCAGTGGGTATAGCCCTGGAAGAACATGTTAGGCTCATAGGCAGGGTTATGGTCAGACACTGGCCAGCTGGCTTTAATTTACTGAGAGGATAGGGATAGTACCTTGCAGGGGGCTTAGGATTTTCCTATAAACTGTGCTGGGTTCTGCCTAGTAAGCTCATATAAGAAATAGGTTACACCTGTGCCCAAGGCAGATTGCTTCAAACCTTCAGTAGAAGACGAATTCCCCTGCTTTGGGGGATGTTGGTTTATTGTGGTATTGTTTTTCTAAACTATGGGCTTCTGTGCATGGCCAAGATCCAAATCTGCTGGAATTGTTTATCCAACTTGCACTGGATACATGGAGATTAAGCTCACCGCAAAGGGTTAAACACATAGTATTCCCTGGACTCAATAATAACACTGATGCTGATGGAGATGGTGACTGGTGAGATGAGATGAGCTTTCTCTTCATCTATCTCCTTATTTGGTGAAATACATGACTAGGCCACTTGGACTATGTGATGTGACAGAACCGACAGTGTATTAAATGAAACTGGGCATAATGATTGTTACTACCTAGATACATGACATTCTGATAACTGTTGTACCTAGAGAATAGAAACTAAAGTCATAAGCTAAGTAAGTGACCAGAAGAAAGCATTAGTCATCTTTCTTCATGAGTGATCACAACACTTCTGAAGCTCCTCCACCTGCAACTTGCGATTTAGGGCCTTGTCTAATGACAGGGTAAGCTCCTCATATTGATCTCCAGATTTCGTAGTAAATTAAATGTCAGGTTCACAAAGAGGCAAAGGACAGGAGTGTGGCAGCAGTTTCAGAACCCTTGTTCTGTTGGAATGAAGTTCTAAAAAAGCCCAAAGCCCCAAAGCCAAGGGCTTATAATTGGCAGAGCCTTTTTGGCTCAGATGCCTTATCCAGGTGTGATATGCATAATCTGCACATTAGCCTTTGGTTTATGGCCCTCCTGTGGCCTTAGGTTGTATCTTGTCAGATACCAGGAACTAAAAGCAAGGTGAAGGCTTGGCTTAAACTTGGCTGGAAGACCCAGGAATGATAATAATAATTAACACAACTCAACTTCCACTTGCACTATAAACAGTAATTAATGCACACAACAGTCCAATGAGGCATCTAAGTTTGGATTATGAGCCTTATTTTGCAGACAGAGAAACTGAGGCCAAGAGGTTAAGAGGCTTTTTTCCAGGCCACAGAAGGATTCAAGATATCATATCTGAAATTACAATTTAGACTTGTCTGCTGGTCAGAAGCTTGGCTCACATCTGTCTGTCATCAATGACTTAAGACCAACAAGAAAGTTACCCATTCAACAAAAATAGTAAAAATGATTGGTGAAATATGGTGTTGGGTGTTCTAATCCAGACCAAGCCAGTCACCTACTGTCAATGCATAGCCTCTTTCAAACCAAGGATGAATTGGCACTGCTGTGTCCTTTCTGTGTAAGGAAAGACAGTACCTCCACCAAATGCAATTCCAATGTAAATACTGTCAACCTGTTTGCTTCCTTCAATTTGTAGTTTGATAAGGTTAGTTTATTGCCCCAACTTCTTCTATACCAAGAACTGAAGGTGTTTCCCCACATCTTAAACACCACACAAGAACCTGCTCTTCTCATGTATACAATACCTTGCAATTGTTGCTTCAGTATTATCAGACTTGCATTCAGAATTTCAAATACTCCTTCAAAGTATACCAATCATAATCTCATAGCTAAGAATTGATAAATTATAGAATAGATAAATGCAATTATCATTCTATTTTTTTCAGGAAGGTAATTTTTAGTGTGGTTGTTAAAAGGATGACCTTATTCTAGCCTCCTTTGGTTGTTAGGGAAAGAAATTCCATTCAAACTGGCTCAGACAGAAGATTCCAAGATAGCTTCAGGTACCCTGGATCACTAAGAGCAAACAGTATCACTGGTGCCTGAGTTTCTCCATCTCTTAGCCTGGCTTTCCACAGTCAGGGCTCTCAAGTAGGGTGATAGTAGCTACTTAAGTTCAGGCTGCCTCCAGTACAGCAACTCTTCTTTACCTCTACAGGTGTAGAGCCTTTTTTGCTAGTAATGTAGGCATAAAGCTCTAAGGTTGACTGTGGGCCCCTTATCCCTAAGGTCACTGCAGGTGAAGGATGTATCATTCTTGTTGTCTATGCCTAGGTCACATGTTTACCCATGGGGTAATGTATGGGGATGGCTCTGCACAGACCACTTGGGTCAGGTCTGGTGCTTTCTGGAGTGGTTTCCCATCCCCGAATTGGGGTGCTATTTGCAAAAGACCAAGAAAAAGATGCAAGGTAGGTAAAAGCAACAGATGCCTATTACCTTATTGGTAGTAATTTAAAAGTCAACATTTTGCCATATATGCTTATAGAATATTCTTTTAAATGTTATTACTGTTCCCACTGATAAAACTCTGGTTTGGCTCTCAATAATATTTTGCTGACAACACCATTTTTGGGAACTTAAAAGTGAATGTGGCTCTCCTAGTAGTTTGACTGTCTCCAGCTATTCCAGATGATTATGCTAATAGCTCTCAGGACTGGGAGAGAGAGCCAGGACAGAGACAAAAGCAGAGAGCATGGTAAGCCATTGAGAGCCTCATTCTCAATAAGCTGACAGATGCCACAAGCTTGGCACATCTTGACTTTAACATTACATTTGATGTGCTTCTGCATCATTTAGATCCAATATACTTCTACATCATTTAGATTCTCAGGAAGAGCAAAGAATTCTTTTGTAATTAAAAAGAGACAGCCCCCCCCCCCAAATCCATAGGGTATGAAGATGTAGACAAGTGAGTAGGGTGGTAACAATATAACTCAGGGATGTTGGGGTGGCTGAATACCATAGATATGAATCCACACCCAAAGCATATTAGACAGTAAACTGAAAGTGTCCAAAGGAAATCCTTTTGGGGCTCAGCTTTTATGTGTGCTCACTGTTACTGATGCCTCACGTAACCTGGAAATCCATTTTCTCCAGTCCTCAAAGGTTACTCTTCTAGAGTAACCCATGTACCCATGTGAGAACATCCAACTGTCCCTCCTCCCTCTTGCCTTCCAGGGATTCCCTGGGAATATGTTCTTATTCTCTAAGTCCACCCCTGGTGTTTTTTTTTCTTTTTGGTACTGGGGATTGAACTCGGGTCCTTGTGCTTGCGCAGCACGCGGCGAAACCACTGAGCTAAATCCCCGGCCCCTGGTGTTTCTTATTGTCTCTCACTCCTTCCTGGTTACCACCTCAAGTTCTATCTCCATGTTGCCATCTCCAAGGTCTCTCATGATTCCCTAAAGCACAGTGGAAACAGGCAACAGTTTAACAGCATGTACTGAGGGGTCCAGCGTTAACATAAGGGAACTGAAGAGCAGAAAAAGAAATTTCAAGTAGATAGCCACTCCCTCATAGGTTACTGGTTTTATCATGCCTAGCTTTTCCTGACTACCCTCACCAAGGCACTGGCCTACCACCATGTAGCCAGGATAGCTCTTTTCTCCTGGAATTTTGTTCCAGAATATCTAGCCTTATACCTGATGATGGAAAAAAGGATGGAAGGAAAGGAGGGAGGGAGTAAGGGAGGGAGGGAAGAAATTATCAGATCATATGGGGGGGGAGGTCTTTGGATTTTGTCTGTAGTAGGGCATGTGGCAGGATGAAAGGTGCTTAGCTTCTGTCACAAAATCTTAATGTGTTTAATCTGGAGCAGAGAACTTCAGTTGGGTAGTGATGACATATAACAGTCTTCAAATATTTCAAGGACTTATAACCTGCTCTGTGTTGCTCTAGGATTTGGAGTTACCGGGGTGTAGATTTTAGCTCAATAGTGAGAACTTGCTCTTACACTTAGAGTGGAAGCAGACGGCAGGGGCTGCTTAGACCCTACTCCTGGTGGGAAAAATGGTCCCACCTCAAGGATGCCTTGGTGGGATTCCTGCTTGCACACGGTGTGGCAGGTGGCACAAGATTATCTCAGTCGTTTCCTACCCCCAAGAAAATGAGCCAAGGAACAGAAGTGTAAGGTCCCTCACAAGGCCATTTTATATTACACATACAGACACGATACCTAGGGCCCTAGGTACTTAGAGGGGTTTGTGAAACTATTTTTTTGTTACATCAAAAAAAATTTTTTAGGGCCTATAAAAACAATTACATTTTAGCTAAGGAGAAAAAAAGTTTAGTACATAAAGGTTATTAAAATGAATTTTTATATTGATATTATTATGGGAAGGGTCCACAAAAGGCAACAGTCTCCAGGGCTTTATGTGACTCTAGCTGCTGTGCGAAGTCCATTTGTGTCTGTCTTAGCTCCCATGAGGAATTCTTTTCTGCCTTAGGCCAGTTGTAGCTCTATGTTGTTTCAGCTCCTAGCCTACCCAGCCTTGATGTTTCCCTCCCACCCATCCTGTGCGTCTAGGCATGATCTTTGCCTAATTAAACAAACATAGGACTTTGTTCGTGTTAGAGGCAATCAATTAGTCTTGCCAAACTAAAACAACAACAAAAACCCCCAAAGAGGTACTTGATCAAATGCATTTTCCCTTCTCCTTATCTGAAGGACAACTGGCCATGGTGTGCAGCATTCTCCAGTCAGAAGCCCAGAACTGCAGTGGTTGCCACACCTCTTCAGGATCCTCTACAGTTCTGATACCTTCAAGACCTCTTAGACCCACCTCCCCAGCCCATCTTTTTCCAGGCTGGAGGAAACTCTGGGGCTTGTTCAGCCCTGTAATCAAAGACTTCTTTCCACTATAGACAGGATGCCATGGTATCAAACTCCATATTGTAGGTGCTTATTCTCATCCTGTTGCATTAAGGGTAAATAATATTCCACTTGAGGATGTAACACATTTTGTTTATCCATTTATCTACTGATGGTTACTTAGGTTGCTTCTACCTTTTGGCTGCTGTGAATAGTGCTTCTAGAAACAATAGTGTACAAATACATTTTTGTCTGTTTGGGTCTCTGCTTTTGATTCTTTTGCATAAATACTTGGGAGTAAAACTGCTGGGTTAGCTTCATGTCTGGTCTCTTAAGAAACTGCCAAGTAATTTTCAATCTTGTTTTGATGGGAATGCTGAGCAGTTAGCTTTGTTAGGTACAGATGATTGCGATATTTGAGTTGGGAATAGAGACAAATAGTTGCTGCAGTTTGATATCAGGCCAGAGGATGTAGAAAAAGGATGGCTGCACCTCAAGCACTCTGCCGTGTGCTGCTGGGACACTTTAGACTAGTGGTGGTGAAACCTATGGCACATGTACCGCTGCAGGCTGTTTGTATCATTTAAAGCTGGGGCCAGGGATTTAGCTTAGTGGTGCTGCCACTGCCTGCCTCGCAAGCACAAGGTCCCAAGTTCGATTCCCGGTACCAAAAAAAAAATTATTTAAAGCTCTGCTACTGTATGTTTCTTTTAATGTATGAGTTGTTTTTTCTAAACTAAAACTTCAGTGTTTAGGTCTAATTGTAGTGTTGGCACTTTGTGATAAATAAGTGGGTTTTAGGTTGCATTTTGGGCACTTGATCTCTTAAAGGTTCACCATCACTGCCCTAGACATTTTCCTTATCACACAGACAGAAACCAGAAAATCATTGACAAACAGACTTACTCAATGTTGACCCCAAGGACATGAGCAAAATCATGTCAGTCATCACCAGGAAAGGGAAATGGTTTCACATGCTTAATTACATTTTTTAAAAAAAATTATAAAATAGATCATATAAACAAGAGTACATAAATATAGATTAAATAATAAAATTAATGCCATCAAATCCACTACTCACCTTAACAGATTCTTACCTTGGCTCCCATGAGGAATTCCTTTCTACCCTAGATATGTGAAACTTTGTTTATCTCTTCTTGATCACATTTCCTTCCCTACCTTATACACAACCACTTCTCTGAATTTAGCCCAGCATTCTCTTCTTCGTGGTTGTGTCATACACATGTGCACACACACACACACACATGTACACATAAATAATATATTAGCCACTTTCGCATGTTTTAGAAATTTATACAAATAAAATAATCTGGTATATACTTTTCTGTGACTTGCTTTTTTATATATATATATATATCATTATATATTTTGGTTTTGATTTTTGAGACAGGGTCTTTGTACCCAAGCTGGCCTTGAACTAGTGATCCTCCTTCCTCAGTCTCCTAAGGGCTCAGGTTACAGGCATGTACCACTACTACATCCAGGCCTCATTACACTTCTCAGATTCATCTATACTGAAACGTGTAATCATAGTTCATTTATTCTCACTGCTGTGTTGTGGGGCTGTTTCATGTACATCCTGAATAGATTTTTCCTATTCTACTGAAGCTGAGCCACTCTAGTTATTTCCTAAGAATTCATTCAGATTAGAGTTTTTTCCATTTGACATTAAATGATTTTAATTGTTTGTCTTTCAACACATGTAGGTTTTATCTCCAGATTGTGGGCAATCGCTTTTCCTTTGTTAGATTAATAAACACTAGAGTCTTCTCACATTCCCTACCCACTCTTTCTAGGCACTACCTCTCTACCCAGTAGGCATATTTCAATTCATGATTCCACCTTCACATTAGATCATTTTCATCAGACAGATACTTGAACCAATCTGGGTCAATCAAATGCTCTCTCTTTAGAATTTTATTTTTTGAGACAAGGTCTCACTATGTAGCTCAGGCTGGCCTTGAACTCACTATGTTGCCCAGGCTGGCCTCAAACTCAAGGCAATCTTCCTGCCTCAGCTTCCCAAGTCCTGGGATTATAGGTATGTACTCTTATAACTCTACCAAAAAGGAGTTGTTCCTATTTCTAAGTGGTTGACCCAGTAAAAGTGGGAATTTAGAACCCTCGGTCAGCTGTTTCCCTTACCCTGTATCTAAAGAGGCAAAGGAAGGCCAGGCAAAAGGGCTACTGTATAAATGAGAGGACTGAAAATGGTGGATAGATGAAAAAACCAAAGGAGGTAGGAAGGTAAGAGTCCTGAAAGCCTTCCAGGTCTCTGTCACATTCTTGAGTCACAAGAAATCCACTTGCTGGATCTCTAGTAATTTGATTTGGGGGGTGCTTAACTTAGTTTCAGTAATTTGCAAACAAAGACCCTAATTTATCCATTTAATTTGCTTCTTCTCATCCATTCAGAAGAACTGCTGAGATTAACCTGAGAATGAGCTAAATTATTTCCCTGACTACCTAAAGATAGGAAAAGTCTGCATTTCCAGAGCTAGCTGACTTCAGAGTTAAACAGTGGAATGCATACTTAGCTGTTCTGAGCTGCTACACTAGCTTTATGTCACCTAGGTGTGAAGAAGCTATACTAGTTGTATCTCATCAAGTTATTTTGACCAGCTCTTAGAAATGACTGAAAAATTTTACTCTTAACTTTTTGAAAAAATTCATGATAAAGGTATCTCCCCATTACTCTCAGGTGACTGGGAGGGTAGACATGAATAAATGAGTTTTATAGATAATCCTCAAATCTTATCTAAACTTTTATCTTGGGCAATAGCTTCCTCTTCTGCTTTTGACCAGAGCTGTTGACAAGAAGCAAACTGACTGTGACAAGTAGAGTTTTATGTCCCTTACACACCTCCAACAGAGATACTGATAAGCAATAACAAGAGGGGAAAAGACAGGTGGAAGGAGGGCAAAGAGAAGAAACAAAAGCCTGGATAGTTTAATTACCAGCTAAATAGCTCTAGAAATTGACTTACAGAAATTGAGGGGCTTTAGGAGCATGTATTACTGAGAGATGGGGAGGAGAAACTGTGGGAGGTCATAGCATAAGTATGTTTTGCTCTTTATTCACATTCACAACACACTTTTCCAAAGTTTGGATCACTGGATTTATAAAACATTCCTCTCAGGTCCTTGAGATTCTGAAGTTAGGGTCCCCACTAAGTGGAAGCAAAGTATACTTTCTAAGTTTGGTTTTGCTTAAAATCTTTTAACAGTAATGAACAGTCCCCAAAGGCACTGGGCTTTTTATTCTAGCCTCTGCCAGGGGTTAAAGCCAGTACCACACACCTCATCTCACTTTGGAGCTCAGCCATTCAGCTTTGAAGTGTAGTTTGAGGCAAAATGTCTTCTGCCTCCCCTTTCTTTTTGCACCAAAAATCACTGTATGCCCACAAAGATGAAGTGCAGAAGTGAGGATGGCTGCCTGGCAAAACCATCTTAGGAGAGAAAAGGGTTCTGTCGCTGAAACCCCAGCCAACTAAATCAATCTTTTGTTGTGATCTTTCAAATGTATCATTGCAAATTTGTTCTCAGAAACTGTTAAGTATTCGTTGCTGAGGTCTTGAATTTGGAGGGTAATACCAAAACATAAGATTGCAGGCAGAGTGAGACAATGGTGTTTCATTATTCATGGAAACATACCACTGGTGTATGTGCTTTGGTTTGAGCTTTTGATGAGCAGAAAATGTTCTGAACTTATTTTCCTTTTTGTGAAATCCTGACGCAGCACTACTGCTTTCAAAGGCAGCTGTATAAAAGGACTAACAGAAACCCCACAAAATGAGACCACCTTAAAATCAAGTTTACTGGCTAAATGGGATTAAGCTAGAGTTTTGTTTTAAGAATAATAAACCAGAAAAGAAAAAAAAAACAAGTCTTGCTGCACGGTGCCCACTTCTATCTGAGCAGCTCTGAAGTCCAGATGCGAGCTGTCACTGCAGCATCTCTGGAGAGAGCGTGGGAAGTTAAAAGTCAGTGTTTCTGATTAATTAATAATCATCCTCAGCTGTGTTGGCAAATGATAAAAACAAATTGTCTGCCTTTAAAGTAAGGGTGGAAGATGTGTACTTACCCAGAACAGAGCGGGAAGGAGGAACAGCCCCGCTGGCCTAGTCTGCCCTTGACTGGTCTGGTGGCAGTTGAACAAAGACAATGTTGTGTGCCTCTTACCCTATAGAGTCATGGTTAGGAAGTAGCAATCATAGCTTGGGCAGTCAGTCAGGGAGGGTAAAGGAAGCCAGTGCCTAAGGCATAGCCCAAAGGACTATTTTATGGCTACCAAGTTGTCTTCAAGAATGCCCCAACTAAGCATTGGTAGGAATAACTGTTTATCCATGCTAGGCAGTGGAAAAATCAGTTTGAGATGCAGCCAGCAAAGCTCTGAATGAGCATGTGTTCAGGCACACAAGTGTAGGTGTGATGAGATAAAGTTTCATTGGTAGTTAGAGCAGAAATGCATTGATTCCTCTTTTTACTTTTTAAATTTTATTTATTGCAGTACTGGGGATTGAACTTAGGGCCTTACCCATGCTAGGGAAGGGCTCTACCACTGGACTATATACCCAACTCTTTTTATTTTGAGACAGGGTCTTGCTAAATTGCTCAAGTTGGCCTTGACTTTGTAATCCTTCTGCCTCAGCCTCCCAAGTAGCTGGATTTACAGATGTGTGCAACCATATCCAACTACACTCTCCATTTTTAAATCTGCCACCAATCAAACAATGGCCCAGTGTCACCCTTTCTTGAAGACCCTGCATGCTATTTTTCTACCTCCTGAGCCTGTCATTCTTTAGCCATGCATCTCTCCTAGGATTTACCATGTATTGCCTATCATTCTTAGCTCCTCAAATGTAGAGATTTTGCTTTGTGGCACCACAAGGCACTGGTTACTGGATAGAGCAGACATGCAACACATCTTAACTATTACTGGGTGGAATGGAAGAAGGCTGGTCTGAGGCATGGACTGTACTGGATGCTGTTCATTCTGCTGCTCCAAGTGTTTTAATCCCCAGTGACCATGACATTTGTTTCCTTTTTTAGTCCCTGCTACCAGAGCTACCATGCAGGCTTTGATTAATTTTTGCCTATTCTACTCTCATGCTCTGCAAATAATCTTCACCTCCTACTTGCCTTCAAATCAATCCATCATACACACTCAATTCACCTGCATTCTATCCTGCCCAACCCTCCCAACTTTTCATGGCTTCTCATTCCTTGCCAAGTCATACAAACTTAATACTTCCTACAACTCAAAAGCCTCCACATTGTGGACCCAGAATATATTTCCATCTGAACCCATAAATACCCCTGATGTTATCAAATGTCCTACATCCTGTGCACATGAACAATACATGTTTCTCTAATTCACTCTTAACTTCCTACCTTTGACTCTAAAAGTAAAACTTTCTCAGCCTTCAAGGCTCATATCAAATGGCACCTCTTCCACGAAGGATGTGCTTTCACCTTTGGGTGAGATTTCCCTTCTCTTGATCTTACTTTACATTCTGTTCTATGTCTTCTTCCCCTTTGTCTATGTGCCAGTCTAATTACCCAATTAGAAGCCCATGAGGGCAGAAAGGCCAAGCCTCTCTTGCTGCTGAATTAGATTCAGAGTGAACCAGATGGCTTGCTCTCCTCCTCTCTGCAAGAGAACTGTTCATATCATGTGGGTGCAGCCCTCATCTAAGACTGGTAGCAGGATTTTAAAAAATCCAAAACTCCAACATGATTAAATATTTACCTACATTAGTTGTTTTGTTTTTACTGCTACATTACAAATTATCATGTATTTAATGGCTTAAAACAACACCAATTTATTAGTTCCCAGTTCAGAAGTGGCTGAGTCCTCTCCTCTGGGTATTACAATGTTGATATCAAAGTGTTGGCCTGAGTTCTTGTCTGGAGACACTGGGAAATAACCCACTTTTAGCTCTTTCTTGTTGGTACATAGTCTCCAGTTCCTTGTGATCATAGAACTGGGGTCTCCATTATGATTAGGTCAGGACCACCAGAATAATCTCTCCTTAAGGAGAGATACTGTACTGTTAAATATAACTTAATCATGGGAGTAAAATCTATCATATGCATGGGGCATACATACAAGGGGAGATGCAGGAAATACTGAGTCCTAGAATTCTGCCTGCCATGTCACCATAAATGCAGAGTTCAGGCATTGGTGAGAGAGTTGAGGGAGGTATGGTAGCTGAAGAGACCACTGTGTTTCTGTAAAGGGCATAGAAAGATGTCCTTCATGAGTGGGGAAAAATTAGGAGTTCTTGAAAAGTTAGGAGGGGCCTGGAATTCCTGAAGGTTGCTGGTAAGGGAAGGGCAGGTTTTTCAGAGAGGAGAATGGAGATGTTGAAGAGGGGACAGAGTGTTAATAAAGAAGCTGCTGGACCTGAAGGAAACAGAAAACTAATGTGGGCAGTGGAAGCTGTAAGGAAGGAAACCTTCCTAGAAGCCCCAAGTCAGTGCTGAGTTTCGGATCCACAGTGTGTGAGGAAGATGCTGGTGTGGCCAAAGCCACAGGCATGTGCTGGAGCAAGAATAGCATCTAGCTGGGAGGACTGCACAAGAGGACAGTTGGAACTATACAGCCTGCAGAGAGGTGAAGGGTAGTGTGTAGGGAGACTAAAGCAGGCAGGGGCTTCAGATATTGAGCAGACAGATGTAGAGTGTAATACGCATGAGATAAGTGTCTCACAAAGACTGTTGCTATGGATAGAGTATCCCTGCTTCCCCTGACCACAGAGTATAAGGCAGGGCTGAATGCTGGCCCAGGGGGCACCAAGTTTGTATTTTGGGCTCAGTTTATTGCTGACTTACTCCAGAACTGCCAGCACCTGACACGTCATCTTAGTGTGTCTGTTACCCAATCTATTCAATGGAGACTAGCAATAGCTCAGTCTAATTAGTACATAGAAAACACTTTACTGCCAGGAATATGACTTTTTCCCTTTCAGGGCTCTGCACTGTGGCTTCTGCCTGTAAGTAGCATTAATGGTTCAGCACTGGGGAGGAGGAGAGTCCAAGGGCAGCCCAGCCTCTTATGGCTCACCCTTGAACCAGGCTTGTGCAGGCACTTTTCTCCAAGCTGGGTTCTGGGCTTAAGGAAATTTACATCCAAACTGGGTATGAGTCAAAGGGCAATTCTTGTTCAGAAGATTGCCTTTAAATTGTATCATCTCCTGCTTGATTCCTTTCTAGAACTTTCCTGGGGTGTCCAGGGTGAAGCAGTTTCCAAAAGTCACACTTAAATCACCATTCACTTTCAGACCCTGTCCTTCATTTCATCAGGCAAAGTTCAAATGCCATTGTGAAAACCCTGTCAAACTCTGAGACCAGTAGAGAGTCTGAAACAAGAGCCAAATATGAAACAAGAGCCCTTCCATAGGTCCTGTAGACCTGTTTGGAGTGGCAGTCAAAGGAATCTGTAGGAAAGTATAAGTCTATCCCTACAATGGGCCTGGATCAAGTCTTAAAACTCTCAAGCCCACACCAGGTCACCATGGACATGTCCTAGAATTTTCTAGTCCTTAACAAAGTACTTAGAAAGTACTGGGCTGGTTTCTCAAGGACTTAAGGAGCAAGCAATGATTCAAACTGAGGAGAAATCCAAAGGAAAGGAATTTTTTTAAAATTAAATTCTTTTATTAGTACATTGTAGGTATACAACACAATTACATTTCTCATTGGGAATTGTACCTTTATATAATGCATCTTGGTTCTTATTTTTTCCCCATTCCTAGCCCTCCCTTCACCCCCTCCACCCTTCCCTATTTACAAAGACTTTATTTCCATTTTTTCCATTTCTCAGCATTTTTCCTTTCCCTTCTTTCCTTTCCCCTGCCCCTCCCACTACCCCTACCCCTTTGGACCTTTTCTTCCTATTTTGCATTATCGATTATTCGTTCTAATCATTGGTACATTTTAGGTATACAATATAATGACATTCATCATTGGAAATTTGCACCTTTACATAGTCTCTCTTGGTTCTTATTTTTCACCCTTGCCCAGCCCTCCCTTCAACCCCTCCAGTCCTCCCTATTTACAAAGATTTTGGTCCTATTTTTCCATTTTCTCATATTAATCCCATTCCCTTCTATCCTTTCCCCTAGGCCTCCCACTTCCTTCCCCTTTGCCCCTTTTCTTCCTATTTCACATTACCTATTATACATTTAGTCCTTATTTACACTTTCAGTTTCTCATACCAGAGAAACTATTCGGTATTTATACATGTGTGTCCTATTTATTTCACTTAAGAGTATCGCCTCAATGTGCATCCACTTAGCTATAAATGTCTCTAATTTCTCATTTTTTATGGCTGAGTAGTACTCCATTTTATTAAAAAACTACATTTTCTTTATCCAGTCTCCAGTTGATGGGCATTTGGGCTGTTTCCAAGTTTTAGCTATTACAAACTGTGCTGCTATGAACATGGGCGCACATATATCTCTGTGGTATGATTCTTTTAATTCTTTGGGGAAGATCCCCAGCAGGGGAATAGCGGGGTCAAATGGGACTTCCAGTCCTAGTTCTTTGAGGTATCTCCATACTGATTTCCACAGTGGTGGCACCAGTCTACACTCCCATCAGCAGTGGAGCAGGGTTCCTCTTTCCCCACAGCCCCGCCAGCATTTGTTATTGGTTGATTTCATGATAGCAGCCATTCTTTCTGGAGTGAAGTGGAATCTGAGCATTGTTTTCATTTGCATCTCTCGAATGACCAGTGATGTTGAACATTTTTTCATGTATTTATTTGCTATTTCTACTTCTTTGTCTGAGAAATGTCTGTTCATTTCAGATGCCCATTTTTGGATTGGGTCTTTCAATTTGGGAGGTCTGATCTTTTTAAGTTCTTTATAGATTTGAGATAGTAGACCTTTGTCTGAGGAACACCAGGTGAAGATTTTTCCCCACATTGTGAGTTGTCTCTTCACACTGCTGGTGGTTTCTCTTGCTGTGCAGAAACCTTTTAATAAGAAGAGATCCCACTTGTCGACTGTTTGTGCTAGCTCACAGGCAACTGAGGTTTTGTTCATAAAATCTTTTCCTACACCGATGTCTTCAAGGGTTCTACCTAACCTCTGATCCAACTGGTTCAGAGTTTCTATTTTAATATTTAGATCTTTAATCCATTTTTATTTTAGTTTAGTGCATGGTGAGAGATATAGGTCTAGTTTTAATCTTTGGCAAGTTGAAGCCCAATTTTTCCTTCAGAGAAGAGGTCTTTGATTTCTTTCGTTAGGATGATTCCTAGGTATTTCAGTTCTTTGGATGCTATTGTGAAAGGAATTATTTGCCCTATTTCTCTCTCAGTGAGTCTGTCATTTGTGTAGAGGAAAGCTATTGATTTTTGTGTGTTGACCTTGTAACCAGCTACTTGACTGAATTTGGTTATTAAGTCTAGAAGACTTTTGGTGGAGTTCTCGGGGTCTTCGATATAGAGTATCATGTCATCTGCAAATAATGACAATTTGACTTCTTCATTTCAAAGGAAAGGAATTTGATGACAACTTCCACTTTTCAGGAGAAGCAAGAATAAACCCTGGCAGAGAAGTGTCAACACTGGGACAATCTTATGTACACCAAACCACAGAGAGCAGTCAAACGCATGGAATTTTGTTTTAACCTGAAAGTGCTCCTTCAACCTTAACAAGAAGGCCTTTTCATGCCAGGACACCTCTTGTGACCTGAAAGGGCTCCACAGACTGACAAGCATCTCTAGCCTCTAGGTCTTCTCTATGTGAGCTTCCAGAGCAGACAGACCACATGGGTGGCAGTGGAAGAGAGCTGCCACAGAACTGCTTTTGGGGACCCCACCTGTCCCAGCTCCCAGGACAGATACAAGGCCTGCAGGGTATCCTGGGAGGTACCAAATGGCCCAGGAGCCCATGATCATGCACTGGTGGCCTTGGTCTTTTGGAATTTCCAGGCAGATAGGCTTGTCCTGATCTAGAGCCCAAGTTCTCCTGCAGGGTCTCAAGGAGTCTCTGGGACAGGAAGGGGACATGTTGGAAATGATTCTTCTTTGGCCTCTCTGCTCATCCTGAAAATTCTTTTGCATCTTCCAAGAACGGAGCAGTGTGTCTGGCTCTATCTTCAACCCTGGGTGGCTATGGCAGTCAGTTTCCCATTACTATAATAAATACCTGAGATAGTCTACTTATACAGAAAAGGTTTGTTTTGGCTTACAGTTTTGAAGGTTTGAGTCTATGACTGATTGACCTAGTTTCTTATGGACCTGTGGTGAGGCAGCACATCATGACAGGGAGCAAAAGAAAATCTGTTCACTTTATGGCTAAGAAGCAAGAAAGAAAGTGCAAGGGGCCAGGGCTCTGCTCTTCCCTTCTAGAGATGCCCTTCAATGACCTAAAGTTCTCCTCCCACAGGGCCGCATCTCTAAAAGGCTCTATCACCTCCCAAAAGTGCCATCCTAGGGACCAAATCATTAATATATGTGCCAGTGGGGGACATTCCAGATCCAACTATGACAGTGGTTTTGTCCACAGTAATTTCTGGCATCTGTTTTTGTTCCTGAACTTTAACCTCTAGAACTCAATCCTACCCCTGATCTGTAGCAATTAGTCTTTTAAAGACAGACACTTGTGCAGGTTGAGGCTCTGACTTGCTTAACTTAAGCACTAGTCTATATAGCAAGAGTATTTCCACAAACTCTACCACTAAGGGGCAATATGATTTTGGGCAAATGATTGCACTGCTTTGGACCTCTATTTCTTCCTCTATATAATGAGAAAATAGACTAGATAATCTCTAAGGTGCATTTGGGTCCAACATCCCATCATCTCTGATCTTATTATTCTGGGGTTTCCTTGGGCAGCCTCCATTCATTCATTCATTCATTCAACAAATGTTTATTCAGCAATTACCATATGATGACTTTAGGGCTAGATTCTGGGAATATGCTGTGAATGAGACATGCCCACTGTCCTCATGGACTTTATAGTCTAGTAAAAAAGTCACCTTAATCTCTAGCACCAATAAAACACACACACACACACAAAATTAACTGCTTATTAAATGGTTTGAACTCTGTGGAGTAAGATGTGAACCTAGTAGGGTAAGTGTGGGGCCACCTCATTAGTTCCCTGGTTTGCATGGATCACTTTGCCTCAATGCCTGATGTCCAGTGTTATGAAAATTGCTGTTTTGTATATTGTGTCTGGTTTTTTTCTTGTGGAAGTTGTTTCAGGCAGGAAGGTAAATTTGCTCTCTATTATCACATATTGGGCAGAAGCAGAAGTCCCACCAAACATGTTTGGTTATAAAATCTAATAAAAAAGGAGACTGTATTTTATTTATTTATTTATTTTTTTGGTACCAGGGATCGGACTCAGGACCTTGTGCTTGCAAGGCAAGCAGCGGCACCACTGAGCTAAATCCCTTGAATGAGACTGTATTCCTATATTTATATTTATTTATAAATTATATACACATATACTTGTGACTATGTATAGTAAATATCAGGCATGTTATTTACTACTAGTAATAGTAAAGCTTCATTTTTCCCTATTTTAAGATTAAAGTATAAATATATAAATAGAAGTTAAATGTTTTTTCTTTCTTGCATTTCAATGGATCATATGTGTATCCACAGATCCAGGACCAAAGGACTCAGGAAGTCCAGCTCTGTGCACTTTTAAAAGTGATTGACAAAGTATCCAAGATACTTGGTATGGGTAACTTTACACATTTAGTTCTAAGTCAAGATGGTGATAGAGGATTGGTGCTCCTTGGCTGATACCAATTAAAGCTAAGTTTTTATAAAAAGTTCTTTGAAAATAGTTTTTAAAAATTGCATTCCTTGTTGGGTGTGGTGGTGCTTGTTTATAATCCCAGCGCTTTGGGAGGCTGAGGCAGGAGGATGGCAAGTCTCACCCAGTTGCCTGGGCAACTCAGAAACTTAGCAAAGCCTTATCTCAAAAAAAAAAAAAAAAAAGGCTCTGAAATTAATCCTCAGTAACTGGCAGGGGTGGGGGTGGGGGGAATGCATTCCTTGATCTTATTCAGCAAAATTCCCATTATCTTTTCCTTTACCTTGACTAGATCTTTTTTACATGTCAAAATGGTCAATAAATATTAAACACATTCTCAGCACTACATACCAGGCATGTTGGGAAATGCAAGATCTTTGAATACAAATGTCCTTCTTGAATTTAAATGTATTTGCTTTCCTACTTGTGTCATAGGTGGAATACTCCCATGGGTGGTGTCTTAAGTTTGTTTTGTGCTACTATACCAGAATACCAGAGGCTGGGTATGTAATAATGAACCAAAATTTATTTGCTCATGGGTGTAAAGGCTGGGAAGTCCAAGACTGAGGGACCATCATCTCGTGAGGGGCTTGTAGCTGCATCATTCTAAGGCAGAAGAGCAGAAGACAGGGGGCTGAACTTCCTCTTTTGTAAGAATTCACACCCATGATAACTGCATTACTCTATTCATCTGTCCTCACAGCATAATTGCATCTCCCACTGGGGATTAAGTTTCCAACATATTCATTTTGGGGCACATTCAAACCACTAGCACTGGAGAGAAGGAAGAGGCCTCTGGGATTAGGTACATTTGCTTTCTGGGACCACAGAAAGTGCTAAAAGACCTGGCTTGGTCCTTTTCTCAACTAGCCTTTCCACCTGGCCCTTGAGCCTGGCTCACGGATGCCCCAGAAAGCAGGCAAGGGCAGGAAAGGCCTGCAGAGCCCTAGGCAGCTCAGGGTACTGATCACTTTCACTCTGTCACTGCTGTTCAGTGACACAGCAGGTGCCTCCAGGGCCGCTGCCCAAAGGGTCAGTGCAGCAAACCAGCAGGAAGTGGAATGGCTGGCAGAAACCTATCCTTTCTCAGAGCTTGATTTCCATCCTGGCTCACAGCTTCAAAGGCCAACTGCCTCTTGGTGTGTTTGATCAAGTCCAGTTTGCATGTCTGAAATAATATTTCTTGCTCTGAAACTAAGTCCTAAAGTGTTTGTTGCCAGTAGCCTGATGTCCCCTCCCCACCTTGATGTCTGGGTTGCTCCAGCCATCCTGGCTGATAGCTGAGCCTGGGGAAGGGAGTCGTGTCCAAGAAATCCCAGGCCTGATCTCCATTTTCGACCATTTTATAAACCTTTACATAAGAACAGATTGCACAAGCCTGCATATGTGAGGCTAAGGGAGAAAAAGGGAAGAGTGTTTTCTGTTTATGACTGGAATACTGTTATTTACTGGGCTTGGGTGTTTCAGCTGAGGTTTGTGGACTAGGAGGCCCAGTCATGTAAGCACCAGAAACCTCCTTGGCCTCAGTCATACATGCTACCCCATCTCTTCCTCACAGCCCATACCTTTCCTTTCAGAGGACCCTCCCCATTTCATGCTTTCACAAAGTAAAGTTGATCTGGGGCTGCCTTGGGTCACGCCCTGCTCATACTGCCCAGCAGCACCTGCCAAGAGATCTGGGTGATTCTCTGTGGTCTCCATCTTCTGCTTCCTGTGGTGGGCAGGAAGCAGCACTCACTGTGAGAGCTGGGCTCTGGCATTTGACAGTGGTGGAGCTCTCTCCTGCTCAAGAGGTTCAGTGAAGGAATGCTGATTACATGAAATCCAGGGTGGCTGTGTAATGTGGGAGACGGCGAGTACCATGTTCCCACACTGTAAGTCATGATGACACTGTTAAAAATGACTGGTGGGTGGGGGAAAGTGAAAGAAAAAGAATATGGGGGAACAGAAACCAAAGTGAGACACACAGAAGGATCAAGCAAGAGTAAGAGGCAAGGCATGAAGAGAGGCCAGGGAAACAGGTGCCCTGGAAGGGAATCAGGGCAAAGCAGGCGAATGAGACTGTGGGTAGGAGGAAAGAAATCAGACCAAGGAAAACACAATGAGATGTGAAGAGAAGACATAATTATTTGTTTGAGGAAATGGCAGGTAATTTGCCAACTTATGAACCAAGAGAGGGTGCCAGAGGTCAGGTTCAGCAACACTCCTGAGCACATCACCTTCGGAGCCCCCAACTCAGGCCAGTGCAGCCCCTGACATTGAAATCTGTCTCTGCTTGTTCAAAGACTATTTGAATTCAGGTAGAAAGGGCTTGTGAGACTCTCTGTGGGGGAAAACAGGGGATGTGAGCTGAAGAAAAAGACCACAGAGACTTATACATGCAGTCGGACCTCTCACGAGTTGATTCGCTAAAAGGTTTTGCCAATGGTCTTGTGAGCGATACAAAGAAACAAAAACCACAGCTTTTGTCCTGAAGAAATTTACAACCTAGAGAGGGGTAAGAGGTACATACACAAAGCACTACATAGCAACAATATTAAAGGTACTCCTTAGATGAACATAGTAAGAGAATACTGGGTGAAAGAAGGAATAAGAATTTTAAAAAGTTGAAACGCAAAAACATTTTTTTGACAATGTCACTTGTGGAAATTTTTTAAATGCAGGAATTAAGTTCAACAATTTGGTCAACTGAGATCAAAAATTTAAAACTGTACCAAGAAGGTCTCATACCTGGGCTTGATGATAGCATAGCAAAGGTTCCAAATTGAAGCAAAGAACAGGAAGACTGCTAAATCCAGTCTTCCAAGTGAGTTAGTTGGAGCTACCTAGAAACCTTAAAAAAAATTTTTTTAAAAAAATTAGTACAGTACTCCTAGGAGTCATATTTAACATTAAGAGGCAACAAGGAAAGCCTGAGTAGATGGCTCTAGAGGAGGCCAGCTGGCCCACCAAAGCAGGCCTTAGTCTGGTTTGGACAGATACAGATTTTGGAAGACAAATGGAGATCAAAGATCTGATAAATAACTAAAGTGGGAGGGAGGTCTGGTGGGGAAGAATATTGGTTGTGTATGTATGTGTCAAAGAGGTGAGGGTGTTTAACTTGTAACTGAGAAAAACAGATAGTGAAGGTGATGATAATGACAACATTTACAGAATACAAACTGTGTGCCATATATTTTATAAAAGCATTTTACATGCATATATTATTTCATATAATCTTCATCAGCACCTCATGAAGGATTTATTATTATTATTTGCACTTTATACATAAGAAATTCATTTTAGTAGTTTGAAGACACTTTAGGTTTGTACCAAGCAAAATAATATGTAGCAACCTCACTGCTGTTGCAAAAGTCAGTTATTGGAATTTCCATTTAAATGGCTATAAAACAAGATAAGTAGTAGTATATTATAAGTATAATAAAAATGAGAGTGCATTCTGTTGCACAGAGCAAAATGCAATAAAGTTTCTTATGGTTGTTTGATTATATCAAAAAACAAAAAGGAAAGAAACCCAGTCATAGAAATATCAAACAATTACAGGGAAGTTACTCTAGGACTCTAATTAAATTCCAAAACACTTTCTCTGAGAGTATAAACTGTAAACATTCATTTATGTAAACTTTTGTTATCTAACTTCATTATAGAAAGAATATAAATGATAAAGCTTTTGTGGAGAGATTGTGTTGTCATCATGAAGAATATTAGCATTATCATTAAGACAATGCTTTTTCCAGAAATACCAAATATATGCTCACATTCTCATGCAATCCTGCAAGGGCTTTAAGTTTTCAGAAGCTCATGAAATACATAACCCTCCTGCGTGTTCACAATACACAACAGTGTGTGGGAACATTCTCTGAAGAGCAGAAAGGTCCCTTTTTGACACTCACAATTCTCACAAGCTTTGAGAGGTGGTATTCCTCTTATGAAAAGGTTGCCACTGGACAAAGAACCAGTTTTTTGTCCTCAAGGGAGCCTCTCCCACAAGGACCAAACCAGAGGACCAAGCCATATCAGAAACAGAGTTTTGAGTCTGGGAGGCAGCAGATAGAGAAATAGATAGCAAGTACATCTGTTTTCACAAGAGCCTGTTGTTCTCTGTACTAACTGCTATAAAAACAACATGAAACTAGCCACATATTAGTTTTGGTTCTCGTGACTAAATCAAGGAATGGCAAGATGGTGCTGTGTCATTAGAAATGAAACCAGTTCTTAAACACAAGAACAGGGCCGACATCTTAGTAACCTGAACAATTTCATAGAAAAATCAAAGCTGACACTTAACACCTGCTGCTTAAGGTTGGTTCTGAACCAGTGAAACTTCTTTTTTTGCAATGAAGACATGGAATGGGCCCTGGCTTGCCCAATACTTGGGTGGTCAGGAGAAATCTTCCTCCAGCTGTCCTGCCAGGTGGAATTGGACTGACTGTATTTGGTACTTTAAGAAAATAGAACAAAAAAACCTCATTATTTTTAATTTTTTCACATATATAACTTTGTGTACTTTGACACATATACATCTATTTTGCTCTACAAATTTGACTTTCCCTGAGGCATTATCATTTATACTTTTTCAGATGAAGAAATTAGGGCACTTGAAGAGGTGAGTTAGCTAGAAGCAGGCAGAGCAGGGCCTCTTATGTGTATGTTCACTGTCTCTAATTTGGCCTTTATCACAGTAACGCTGATGTGGGTGTGGTAAACACTCATAGGTTGCCTCTTCAGTACCTACTTCCCCCTGCTCCTGCTACAGCATCCAAGTTTTTCTTCAATTCCTCTGTACTCCCCCAAATCCTTGCTCCAGAAGATGATTATATACAGGCCCTTGATGTGCTTAAGCCAGTCAAAAGTCCCCATCATCAGGCCAAGTGATTGGATTGGGCAGGGTGGGCAATTCAGACCAATGTGGTTTAAGGAAATGTGTCAGAGCTTCTGAGAAAAAGCTTCCTCAGTCCTCCATTGTAATTCTACAGGAGTAATCCCTCTTTTCCTAGATGGTGTACCGGAGAATACAAAGTCCAATATTTCCTCAGCCATTTGTGCCACCATAAGGGGTAACCTGAGGATCAGTCCAGCATACAGAAGAGGCAATACTTATGACCAGAACAGATGCGGTACTGGTTATTATGAGGAGGGTGTAAATTCTAGATCAACCTCTGGAGTTTTCAGGAAATGAGTCAAAGCAATTTCTTGGTTTGCTTAAGCCAGTTTGCATTTGATTTTCTGCCACACAGAAAATTTTAACCAATGAAAATATTGCTGGTGCCACTTCTAGTAATATCTGATTATTGCTTTGGGTTCTCAATCAATAGCATAAAGTCCATTTGACCAAAATTACCAATTCTTCAAAATTCATCAGCTTTTCTGAAGCACACCTATCCCTGGTGCCTGCTTGACTCTGTAGCAAGGACTCAAATTTTTCTTATTCCTGAGGTCTGGCTCTTCAGTTTTCTGCACCATTTTGTTTCAGCTTAGTCTAGTTCTCTTCTAAGTTCCACCACATTGACAAGAGATAGCTGCACTCTGCCAAGGAGCAGGGAAGCAGGCAGCCAGCTGCAGATGCCCAGCATTAGCAATGACAAAAAATGCAATGTCAAGAAAGGATTTTGTCATAATATACATTCTAATACAACATAAAACCAGGCAGAAGCAGGTTCTTTGGAACACAGCTACAGGGACTGTTACCTCACCAGCTCTGCCTCTAGGTTGGATCCCAAGGAGTTTTGTGACCACTCGAAGGATCTTTATTTGGCAGTGGTTAACTCACAGAGTTGCCATTAAAGTTTATAAAGTCATATAGGTTTGAAAATCTGTGAAGTGAACTGATTTTTGTGATTCTACTCAATCTCAGTTTCTCTTGAAAAATTCTGTTATTTCCACTTCTGGCCAAAATGACTAAGCAGAAATAGAAATATAATATACTGTAAACAGTTAAAAGAACCTTGTAGCCCTCTGTAATCCAACAGTGAGAATGACAGCATAGATGAGCATGGCAGGGTTAGATGTGTGAAGGGGGCTCCCTCTTTCCTATGCCAATTCCTCCACATCCAATCTATCAGGTCTTTTCCAAATATTAATTCCTTTCTCTCCATCTTTACTACAATCTTGCAGTATGTTCATTCAACAAATATACCTTGAAGCTCTGCTGCATTCCAGGCATTGTTCCAGTGCTTGCAAGAACAAGAATGACAATGAAATGTAAGCTGTACATTCTAGTGATTCTTTTTTTTTTTTTTTGGTACCAGGGATCAAACTCGGGTCCTTGCGCTTGCACAGCAGGCAGCAAAACCACTGAGCTAAATCCCCAGCCCTCTAGTGATTCTTCTTGCTTGGACCACCAAAGAATCTTTTTGCTGACCACCCCCATGCTTCGTCTTTTGTGCTCTCCTTCCATTCTTACATAGTAGCCTAAAACATTCCAACGGCTTTCCATTGCTTTTTCCTTTATTTGCTCTGTTTCTTTTTTTCCTTTCCTCTCCCACCCCGCTTCTTCAGGCACTGGGGATTGAACCCAGGGTTTTCACCTTGAGCCGCTTACCCTAGCCCTTATTTACTTGAACTTCTGATCCTCCTGCCTCAGTTCCTAGAGTGCTGGGATTACAGGTGTGCATCACCACACCCGCTTATCACTTCTCAATTTAAATACCATGTGGCCTCCTAGACCTGCTGGCAGCTGTATCACTCCTTCCAGATCTCTGACCTCTTCTTATCCCATGTTCATTCCTCACAGGTGCACTGGTTTCCTTTTAGATCCTCAAACACAGAAAGCTTTTTTTTTTCAAGGCCTCCACTCTGCTCTTATTTTAGCCTAAAGCAGTGGCTTTCAAACTTTTTAAAGCTCATAATCCCCATTAAGAAACTTCTCTTATACATAAATCAATAAATATATCAGCACATATCTACACATAAAGGAAACAAAAGTTTCATAGACAATACTCCTCCAATTTTCTATTCTATCCTTCAAAAAGCTACTCTTGACTCACTAACCTGTAGTTTGGAAACATTCTTCGCTCTGTTCTTTAAATGGCTGGTCTTTCTCATCTTCCAGCTTTCTACCTGTCAGCTACTCAAAGGGGCTCTCTCCAACCACCTGATGTAAACCAGGCCCCTGACTTGGGTTATTTTTAATCTCAGCCAGTTGTCCCTTCCCTTCAGAGAATCTGTCAAAGTTATAATTAAGTATTTCTTTGTTGAAACTTGCTCATTGTCTATCTCACAAACCACATGGTTAGCTTTTGAAAGTGGGGACTTTATATGCTTTGTTTTCCATCTATCCAGCATCTGGCTTAATGATTAGCATCACAGTAGAATATAAATAAAAATATTCAATGATGGAGTGAGTGGTGGATGGGTATGCGATGCTGAAGCCTGGATTTAGAAAAAAGCTTCCCCAATAAAAGGAACCAGGGTTCCTCGGAGAAATGTCTGATTTCTCCAAGGTGCATGGGCATGTTAAAGGGCTACAGGAGCCAATCTCAAAGCTTCCAATGGCTAGAGAAGCTCAGCTGGTCCCAGCACCCGGAAGGAAGCTCCCCGCCTCCATCCCAGGCTCCTAGGGCCGAGAAGGTGAGCTAGTCCCAGCACTCAGAAGGAAGCTC
>NW_004624780.1:16082047-16139924 GCF_000247695.1 Heterocephalus glaber | reverse complement strand
GGGGGGGGGAGCTTCCAATGGCTAAAGGTAGAGCAGTTCGATCAACAAAATAACTTACTCAGATTATAACACAAAGCATTAAATATCCACAAGAGTCTATATTGTTATAAATGATCTTCTAAATAGACAAATGGGGAAGAAGAGATAAATATTCCTTACAGAGGAGGAAGGATCACAAGTTCCAGCTCAGCCTGGCAACTTGGGAAGACCCTATCGCAAAATAAAAGACACAAAATAAAACATAAAAAATGGGCTGGGGATGTAGCTCAGTGTGAAAGCACTAAGTTCAGTCCTAAGGAGAGGAGAGGAGAGGGGAGGAGAGAAATTCAAATAATTTAAATAGATAATATCCTCAAGGAAGTGGAATTTAATTCTCCCTATCCCACCATGATCCTCTTGAGGGAAGGAAATGCTGTACTTGGTGCTTGCTACCAAATAGGGGAAACAAAATAACTTCATCACGGAAATGTGGCAAACAGTACCTTGGCTAGGTGTTCATGGCAGATGTCACTAGTGATGTCATGTGGGGAGCACATGTGCTCTCCCACCCATGCAATATGGTGAGATGAGGACACTTTGCCTCTGTGGTCTTCTTCACAGAACCTGTAAGCTCAGTGTAACTAACTGAAACTAGCATCAGACAAACTCAAGTGGAGGGACAACTTACAAACAACTGAACAGTACTCCTCAAATCTGTCAAAACTTCATGAAAAACAACTAGAAACTATTACCAAATAGGAATTAGAGATGAGTTAATCCCATGCAAACTCTTATCCAAAATGGGTTGAGTCATGGCACAGAAATGGGAAACTAGTGGAAAAACTAAGGAAATCAGAATAAAGCATGGCCTTTAGTTAATAATAATGTATCAATATTAATTTATTGTGACAAATGTATCACAGTAATTTACAATGCTAGTAATAGGAACTGTGTGAAAAGTATATGGAAACTCTCTGCACTATCACTGCAACTTTTCTGTGGATATAAAATTGTTCTAAAATGAAGTTTATCCTAAAAAAAAAAGTTTAGACTCATTGCCAAGAAATTGCCAAGCAAGAACAAGGCTTTCATTCAATTGGTTTTATGGAGTAGCCACAAAGAACTTCAAGACCGGTTAGGACACAAAACATTTAGAAAGCCTCAGAAAATGAGGACCAGAAAAAGAAAGCATGGAGGTTTACAGGTTGATGTGAGAGAGAAAAGTATGAGTGGGGTTGGAGAAAGACAGAAGGGAAAGGGTTATCAGAGAGCATGACAACAAGAATAAGAAAGATAGCAACTTATTGTTTTTTGTTAGGTGGACTTAGATATTCCTCACTAAATACAAGTTCCACAAAGGCAGGGACCTTGTCTGTCTTTTAATCATTTTATTTTTAGTACCTAGAACTGAGGCAGGAATACAGTAAATGTTTTTAAATGTGTGTGGAATAGATGAGTGATGAGATACACAGACAAGGGGTATCCCTTCAAATGCCTGCTTCAACCCCAAAGCCATTATTATGTTAGGTCTCCCAGATACCTACTAGATTTGCATTTTTTTACATCCTGATTATGTTGGCATGACTAGAGACCTTCTGGAAAGCATGCAAACGTCAGCCTTGGTTTGGAATGGCCTTAACATCTCTCCACAAACACACAAGAGTTAGAATGTGAACTTATCCTTGAAGCATCTCTTAATATAGGCCTAGTGACAAGAAGGAATGAATGGCATCATCTAACTCTGTTCTTGGTCCTATGAAAGACAGCAGGGCCAATAGCACTCCGGGGCTGAATAAGTAGCAGGAGTTTCTATGTTTTCTAACACTGTAAGGAGAGGGTTGTTGAATTGCTCTCATCCCTCTTTAATGGTCCTGAATACTAATAATTGTCATTTGCATATAACTATGAAAAAAATTAAAATTTTAGAAAAAATATAGAAAACTGTATCATTTTTGCATCTATCAACAATAAGACCGTATATATTAATATGAAATAACCAATGAAATACATAATGAAAACAAGAATTACAGAAAAGCACAGTGTGTCAGTGTGGTATGTATGTGGATGTTCACAGGTACACACACGAATGCCTGCCAGTCCTCTGAAATACACACAAGAAACTGGTTAAGGGAGTCTGTGAAGGAGGTACAGAAGAGAGTAGGGAGAGGAGAAATGGATCCAGTGTCCAATCTTAGAAATCTTTGAATTTTGTACATGTCCTACCTATTTGAAACTGATAAATGAATGAATGAATGAATGAATACAGAGGAAGAAAAATTTGAATTCTGGCTACAGGTTATCACAGACTCTTGTTTTAAAGTTATGCTTGCATTCTCTTTGAGCTTTCTGCTTTCAGTGCGGTCTA
Source organism: Heterocephalus glaber (assembly GCF_000247695.1). The sequence goes on along the minus strand of NW_004624780.1, from coordinate 16,137,580 downwards.
GCAAACAGTGGGGCCACAGACAAAGACCATTCTGCTCAGAGTCCTTGCTTTAATGTTACCTTCAAATGAAGTTTTACCTGAAGTGATTGATGATGGGACTGAAAAAGAAAGATATTCACCACAGCTTACGTACTCTACATGAGGAATTTAAAAATTAAATCCTGCAATTATTTTGTAAATAGAGTACTTGTATTACAGTATAGTTTTCTTTTAAAGAGCATTTCTTTGCTAAATGTAAGCATTTTAAAAATATCTCTATCAAGTTCCACTTGGGTAACATAGTGAAAACCTGTCTCAAAGTAAAAAAATAAAAGAGGTTAGGGATGTAGCTCAGTGGCGGAGTACCCTTGGGGCTGGTCCTTACTATCACAAAAAAAGAAAAAAGAATCTAAACCATTAATAGTGAATCATACTGAGACCCACAAAACACTTTAAGAATTTTTTTTCAAGTTCCTTTTTATCAACAAATTAAGTTTCCTCATATAACTGGTCAGTGTTTTACTACAATTCTTTCATCAAGATCCCCTTCTACTTTTAAGCATATTCCAAAAGCAATATTCCAAAGCAATATAGTTTCAAATTCCAAAGATAACACCTTGCTTAGTACTGAGGGAATTAATGCTTGAGGTACACCTAAGAATTGTTTCTAAAAATAGAATATTTCAATCACATTTCAGTTAACTTTAGAAGGATGTTCAATTTTCTTAAACAGCTTTCACTATAAGGTTAATCCAAATATAAAACACTTACATTCCTCTACTATTGAAAAAACAAAAAAAGTCTCATGGAGGCAAGCATGGAAGACTGAAAACAGGCAGTAACAGCTTCATTTTGGTGTGGTTTGAAGAACAGAGTCTCAGGCCCACCCCAATGAATCTGATCAAGATCTTCAATCAAACAAGAGCCCTGTGGGTGACTTTTATGCCTGTTGAAGACTGAGAAGCTCTGGGCTAAGAAATTTTAACTATGTTCAAATTCAGGTAATATTCTTTTGTGAGAGCTAGCTACAATATTTAGTAGTAGTAAGTAATAAGAGCAATGTGACTTTTAGACCAAGCATAATCACATTTATTAGAAATGACTGTAGTTATCACTGTTCACAACCTCCTTCATACTTTTTTTTTTCCGGTACCAGAGATCAAACTCAGGACCTTGTGCTTGAGAGGCAGGCACAGTGCCGCTCAGCTAAATCCCCAGGCCCCTCCTTCATACTTCAGAGTCATCCTCTTTTCTTAATCTTATTTCCTCCACTTTTTTCCCCCATCTATCACCTTTCTTCGCAGGCAAAATTACCCTTACTTCCCATTGGTTCCTTCCCCTTCACCAATATGAGTAACTGAATTAGGTCTCCCTGATGCAATAAAATATGCATGCTTTCTCTCCACCATGCTAAGGGGTCAGCTATAATCAATCTCAGTCTCTCTTGTTCTCTGTCTCTATTTTTTCAAGAGTCTCAGCAACCTGGCAACTATCACACTCAAGATCCCAAGTATTTAATTCCCAAATTCAAAGACCTGGTCTCCGTTTTCTTTTGGCCCAGTTTCCAGAATTTGTCCTTCTTCCCCTTCTTGCTACCAAGTGAGTAGTCCCCTCAGGCCAGACTAAGGTGCTTCTTTTTCCACTCTGTTTCCTGTGTATAGCTCCTCGCTACCTCTCACTACAAAGGTCACCTCCATGCAGAAAACTCACACAATATCTTCACCATTGGCTTGTCTAAATCTCTAACAGTCTCATATTATTTTCAGTCCCTTAATATAGGTTTATTGAGGGCCTACAATATGCCACTCTATTGTGCTAGGAACTGCTGAGCAAAGCAGGCCCAGTCCTTGCCTTCGCAAAGCTTACAGCCCATGAGGAAACTCGGTGCAATGAACACAAGTGGGAGGGTGTAAGCAGATCTAATTCAGGAAGGTTTCCAGTAAAACACAGGACACCTAAAGTTAATTACAAAAGAGTAACAAATTCTTTTCAGTAGGAGTATGTCTGAAATATTGCATGGGATATACTTATACCCCCAAAATCATTTCGGATTTATCTGAAATTCAGCTTTAACTGAGTATCTTGTATTTTTATCTGCTACATCTGGTAACCTATGAAGGAAAGTCTTGAACTGAGAGAAAAGATGAGTAGGAATTAGCAAGCAAAAGGAGGTGGTGGAAGAGGGGATACTTTCCAGGGAGAAAAAACAGAAAAGGCATGAGTTTGTAATTATTATTTTAATTTTTTTTTGGTTTTTTGAGGCAGAGTCTCCCTTTGTAGTTCAGGATGGCCCTGAACTTACTATATATCCCAGGCTGGCCTTGAACTCAAGGTGATCTTCCTGCCTCAGCATCCCCCGTGCTGGGATTACATGGTGCACCACCACGCCTGGCTCGATTTCATACTTTTGACATTCATAAAGAAGAGAACTGAAGAAGAAAAAAATGTTTAGTGAGAAGAAGCCCTATCTTGTAGTCTTTATCATGATAAAGGTTTGGGGCTTCACCCCAAAGGCAACAGGATTAAGGCAGAGATTTCAGTTTTCAATGATCTCTCTGGCCAACAGATAGGCATTGAACGGGCAGAAATGGATGAAGGGATTCTAGTTCTGAGGCTGTGGTTGTGGCAGGGGATGTCAGTAGCCTGCATGAAGGAACCTGCAGTGAGAAAGGAGAGAGGTGGGTGGACAGGTATGACTGATTCCATTCCATGGCAAACCCTTGGTTCCAACTCACATCTCCTGGTGGTTAACTACCATCCCTATATCAGCCCTGATCTCTCTCACATCCTGGAGCCTCTCACAAAGCCAAATGGATCCTGTATCAAGGACCTTTTAGTAGTCAGTAACCAACAGGGGTACAAGTCAGAATCACTTGTGGAATGGTAAATCTTGGTTCTGGTCCCTGCCAGGTCCCTGCCAAGCTGAATGGAAGGGACCAGGAGAATAGGAACACTAATTTTGCAAGCAGCTCCACAAACGATCAGGAAATAAAGACACTACTGAGAATCAGTGTCTGTCTTAGCATCTCAAGTCTCCAAAACTAAACACATCATTTGTTTTCCTCAGCTACATTCTTATTTGGGTAACTAATTTCCCAACTTAACAGTTTTGTCACTAGCTTTGACTTCTTCCTCCTGGGTCTCCATATATAGAGGTGATTCTTCTTCTATTTTCTCTTCAATGTCCCTTTTCACTCTCAACCTTATATGGATTTTTGTTTGAAATTAACAGACTTTTTCATATTACAGTGATACATGCATACCCATGTTTATAGCAGGACAATTTATAATAAATATTGGAAATGGCCTACATGCTCATCAACACATGAATGGATAAAGAAAATGTGGTGTTTATAAACAATGGAGTACTACTCTGCCATAAAAAATAACCTTGAGGCATTCATAGGTAAATGAATGCACCTCGAGAGACCATAATATTAAGTGAATAATCAGGCACACAAGCTTTAATATTGCATGGTTTCTTTTATATAAGAAACCCAAAATATAAATAAAGAGCAAAATAAAATAGGAAGTAGGGAGATTTTTCCTAAATGGGAAAGGGAACAAGAGATGGTGAAAACGGGAAGGGAAAAAAAGAGGATAAAAAAAAAGAAGAAAAAGTGGAAATACAACTTTTGTAAATGGGGAAGAGACCAAGAGTTGAAGGATCAGGGAGAGGCCGGGTAGGGGTGAAAAAAGAATTAAGATGTGTAATGTACATGTATCAACTCCCCATGATGAATCTAATCATTATGTACTGCAAACATGTACTAATGAAAAATACATAAAATTCATCAGACTTTACTTCTAACAGGTCCAGGCCAGAAGTATTCAGTAGTCTGAAGAACACAGTGCTTTTGGGTGAGGGGCCTAAAGGGCTGTGGCCACCCTGCTCCAACCAGAGAAGCTTCTCTTTGATCTGTTCTAGAAGTTTGAGTAGGTATTTGAGAAGAAAGTCACTCTGCTGTATTTTTTTTTAAGCTGGAAAATGACTGGCTCAGCCATGAGAGAGGCTGTCATTACTCTCCCATATCAAGCCTGCTCCAAACCTCCCTACACACTGCCACACAGTCAGCACCTTAAGTAGTTGCTCCAAACAGATGATCTAATGACTAAAAACGTTCAGTGGCTCTTGCTGCATAACAAATAAAATCTCATCTCTCCAGCTTTGTACTTGAAGCTTTCTATAATCTGTTGGAATATCTTTCCTGTCAATTTTCCCTGTCCTACAAGTGACTTAGGCACCAGCCCGATTGGACAACCTGCTCTGAGGTTTTATGTGGGTCTATCTAGTTCAGTATCACTTTTCTTCCCTCTTTCACCAGATACATCCTTTCTTCAAGTCCCACCTCTAATACCACTTCTTCAAGAAATTAAAAATTTCCTCAGAAGTTATAGAAACATTCAACAAATATTTAATAAGCCCCCGCAATGTACCAGGCACTGTTAGAGGGATGGAGATTTTAAAAAAAGTCAGTTCCTGCCCTCATGGATTGTAGTTTAAGACCAGCAACTGCAGAAAGTGGTTAATAATGTGGACTTTGAGCACATTCTGCCTGGGCTTAATCCTGGCTTGATCACTTCCTTCATCATGCTGGGGAAATGAAAGAATTGTTCTGTACCTCATTTTCTTCATGGAGAACATATTAGTAATTATCTCTTGGAGTTCTGAAATTAAACAAGTTAATACTTGAAAAGTACTTAGAACACTGCCTGGGACATTGTATGGCTACACGGTCATACACAAACAAATATATAATTTCATGGAATGAACTGATGACTAGAGAGTGACAGTGACAGGGGCCAGGAGTCACACTGGGTATGATTTTAGATTAGGCAGTCAAGAAAGGCTTCTATGGATGGGTGACATAAACAGACCCCTGGAATGAGGAAATGAGCTAGGCCAACAAAGTACCAGGGAAAGGTGAAATTAAGTGCAGCCTCTGGAAGAATGATCTTGACATATTCAAGGGACAAAAAGATGGGCAAGGAGGCCAGTGTGAAACTAACTTCAAGATAAAGGCAAAGATGTCTAGTCTCTCAACACTCTTATTCAACATTTTGGCCTAATTCTGGCCTAATTTTAGCTAGAGCAATTAGGCAAGAGGAAAACAACAAAACAAAACAGAAGGGATACATATAGGAAAGGAAGAAGTTAAATTATCTTTGTTTACAGATGATGATCTTATACCTAGAAGACTCTATAAAGACCAAAAAGACTTTCAGAGGGCTGGGGATTTAGCTCAGTGGTTCCACTACCTGTCTTGCAACCACAAGGTCCTGAGTTTGATCCCCTGTACCAAAAAAAAAAGAACAACAAGAAAAAGACTTTCAGAGCTGATAGTCAACATAGCAGGATATAAAATCAACATTAAAAATTCAATAGCTTTACTATACACTAATAATGGACTACCTGAGAAAGAAAAACAGTTCCACTTAACAATAATTTCAAATAAAATTAAATACTTAGGAATCAATCTAACCAAGGAAGTGAAAGACCAATACAATGAAAATTTCAAAATACTGAAGAAAGAAATTGAAGAAGACATGAGAAGATGGAAAGATTTCCCATGGAAGTCTTTATGGATTGGTAGAATTAATATTATCCAAATGGCCGTATTATCAAAACCAATTATTATGGCTGATATCTAGATGTTCCCCCCAAAGCCTCATGTGTTCATAGGTGAGGCTTTTGGAAGGTGGCTGGATCATAGGTGTGTGACAGGGTATGTGGTACTGGATTAGTCCACTAATTGTATTAGTAGGGTTCTGGCTATGGCTAAATGGATTTACTGAAGACAGAAGCCCCACCATGAGTATAGGGAGCACCAACCAATTGCTTACAGGCTGGATGGAATATAAAGGGAAAGATGAAAAGCAGATTCACTGCTTTCTACCCGCCCTGCCATAGACTGTTTCTCCTCTGTCATGCCGCTCTGCCATGCTGCCCTGTTTTGGAATCAGCTGACTATGGACTGAAACCTATACAAACTGTGAGCTAAAATAAACCATTTTTTAACTTGTGGATGTCAAGTATTATGTCTCAGCAACAAGAAAAGTAACTAAGACAACAATCTCCATCAAAATACCAACAAAATTCTTCACAGAACTAGAAAAAAAAAATTGTAAAACTCACATGGAAACACAGAAAACCCAGACTAGCCAAAGCAATCCTAAACAAAAAGAGCAATTTCAAATTATACTACAAAGCCACAGTAACAAAAACACACAAAAAATAGATATGCAGATCAACGAACAGAACAAATGATAACAGAAACAAACCCACATGACTATAGCCATTAGATTCTGGTCAAGGGACCCAAAAATACACGTTGGAGAAAAGATAGACTCTTTAAGAAATGGTACTGGGAAAAGGGATAACCACTTGCAGAAGACTGAAACTAGATCTGGGTTTCTTGCCCTGTTCAAAAATCAATTCAAAATAGATTCAAGACCTAGGTATTAGACCTGAATAAATTTGGTAAAAGAAACCATAGAGGAAACACTTAAAAGCCATGGGCACAGGTAAAGACTTCCTGAATAGGGCTCCAAAGTACAGGAAATAATAGCAAGAATCTACAAATAGGACTACATAAAATTAAAGTTTCTGCACAGCAAGGGAAACCACAGAGTGAAAAGGCAGCTTATATAATAGAAGAAAATCTTTACCAGTTATTCTTCCAACAAAGGATTAGTATCTATAAAGCTCAAAAAACTTAACACTAAAAAAATCAAAGTCTGATCAATAAATGGGCAAATGAATTGAACAAAAATTTCACAAAAGTACAAGTGGCCAATAAGTGTATGTTCAGCATCTTTAGCCATTAGGAAAACGCAAATCAAAATTACATGAGATTTCATCTCACCCCCATGTGAATGGCTATCATCAATAACAGGAAAAATAGCCAGGTGTGGTGGTGCATGCCTGTAAACCCAGCATTTGTGAGGCTGAGGCAAGAGGATTGCTGCAAGTTTGAGGCCAACCTGTGCTACATAGTGAGATCAAGGCCAGTCTGCACTACACAGGCAGAGCTTGTCTCCAAAAAAAAAAAGTAACAAGAACAGAAAAAACAGGGCTGGGGATTTAGCTCAGTGGTTTCACCACCTGCTGTGCAAGCACAAGGACCCGAGTTGGATCCCTGGTACCAAAAAAAAAGAAAAAGAAAAAACAATAAATGCTGGTGAGAATGGGGGGTGGGGGAAGGAACCCTTCTACACTGCTGGTGGGAATGTAAATTAGTACAGCTATTATGGAAATCAGTATGGAGGGTCCTCAAAACTACTAAAAATAAGAGTTAACAATACCACTCCATTCATAATAGTCAAGATATGGAAACAGTCTAGGTGCAAGAGATGATGGACAAAGAAACAGTATATATACATAATGTATTATTCAGCCATAAAGAACAAAACTCTGTCATTTGCAGGAAAATGGGTATGAAGACCATCATGTTGAATAAGGCAGACTCAGATAAATATTACATATTCTCCTTAATATGTGGAATCTAAAAACGATGACAAAAAAAATCAAAATGGAGTCTATTAGAGAAGGGAATGAGGGTGTGTAAGTATAATGGGGGGATGGATATGAGCAAACTATATGCATTAAACCTCTCTAAATGTAAAGTGGGGTGTGTCTGTGAAAATGGTATGTTCATGTACAAATCTTCCAAGATAAAACCCATTAATCTATATAACTAATAAAAGAGTGAAAAAACAACAAAGTAGCTGAGGTAGAGAGAGATAGATGTCAGTCATGAGGACCAGAAGAAGCAGAACTTGGTAAGTTTAGATCCATTCTGGGTGAGATGGAAAGACACTGGAATGTTTAGATCAAGGAACTGCCCTGGTATCATTTACGTTTTAGGATGTAGCTCAGTGGTAGACCTCTTACCTAACATGTACGAGGCCCTAGGTTGGATACTCAGAGCTACAAAACAAAATATGAAAACACAACACAATATGAAGACTGAAGAGCAAGAATGGAAGTAGGGAAACCAGATAGGAGGCTACTCAATAGTCCAGGTTGAAAGATGATGGTTGATTAGATTTACATGGTGGTAGTGAAGATGATAAGCAGATATATCTAGGTATACCTTAAGGATTCATCAAACTCCCTGACAGATAAGGTTATGGGTGAAAAGCAAAGTAAGGAACAAAAGTTGACTCCTAGGTTTTAGGACTGGTAGAGAATCAGGCAGCATTTAAGATAGGAAGAATGAAAGAGGTACAAGTTTTGAGGCCAAGTGCTCTGCTTTGATCCCCACCAAATTTAAATTATTACATAACATGGATGTCAAGGTGGTTAGACATTAAGTTTGGAGTTCTGAGGGAAGGTTAATAGTGGACGTAACACATGCATGGTGTCAACATAGGCTAAGTTCAAGTACTACAGGTAGCTAGAGAAAAGAGAGCCAAAGCCTCAGCCCTAAGACATTTCAGTATTTAGGAATCAAGAAGAATCAAAGGAAACTGAGAAAGTGGCTTAGGTAAGAGGAAAAACAGTAGGGTGTGGTGTCCGGTGAAGAAAGTGTTTTAAGAATGAAACAAGATGTGATCAACTGTCAAATGCTGCTGAGGGGTTAGGTTAGGGTGCCATCTAAATTAGTTAAAAGTAAATCATTCTCTCGGATCAATTTTCTCATAATACTTTATTTGTGCCTTTTTCATTACAATTTCCCAGCATGATGCTGTGCAGTTATTATGTCTTTTCTCCTCTATTAGAGGTTCCTTAAGGCCAAACTTAAGGAACATCTACTACCCTATTTGTTCAATAAATATATCAGAATTCTATAAACCTCAGGAGAATATGCCTAACACATTTATCAGTAGTTAAGGTGGTTTTACCAAGATGTTCTAAATGTTCTTTACAACTAATATGTGGGTTTTGTGCATTCTATAATGGAAGATAATCACCATATATCTGAGTTAGACTATTGCTGAATCACAACCATCTGGCACATATGTATAATACATACATATTTCTCTTCAATATCTCATGTATTTTCCAGTCCAAAAATTACTTGGCTTTTACCCCAAGATGATTTTCTTTCTCACTTTTCAAGTCTGTTCCAGGACCTGGTGATACATGCAGAGGCCACTACTCACTATGTATTCTATACTTGAACACTAGCATCATTACAGTACATCACAGCTATCATGATAGGTTGCTATTTTCACATTAAATGATAATGAATTTCAAAACAATGATTGAAGAAACCATAGAAATATAGGCACTGGAAATGATCAAAATTTTTAAGGGAGACATGGTTAAGATGGTATATCCAAAAAATGCTGACAGGATGAAAATTTTTCCTAAGCCTGCACAAAATCATAGGGATTAAATACTAGTCATAAATCAGTAAGTTATCATCTCTGTTAAAGAAACATAAAACTCTACAATCAAATAATAGCAACATCAAAACAATTTACAGATAGAAGTTTTCAGCAACATATTTGGAAAATATGCACTAAATAACATAAAACAGCAGTGCTCAGATCTCAAACAAGTTCAGTATCTAGGTAGATCAGAAATACTTGTTTCATGTGCCAGTGCCAGAGAGACCCGCCCACCTGTGAAGCTGGGCCCTCTGTTTGACTCTAGCTGTGCTCCACCTGGGGCTCTTGGTGATTAAATTCATAGAATGCCGTATTTCAGTTTTGTGGTTCTCAGCTACCTTCATGGTGACTCTCTGAGAGCCAATATTCACATCTGATTCCTATTAACTCTCATATCTTAAGACTGCAAAGGTTTTTTTTTTTTCCCTCCAATCCATTAGTATCAGATAATCAGCATATACTTAGTAAATGAACTTCAGTAGTCACACTGACAAAAAGGGACACATCTGGCTGAAGAAATGTTTTGTTTGGAGATGAGTCAGAAGCTTCAGAGCTTCTTTCAAATAGCCAAAGTTGTTAGAAAGGGAAGAATAAGATTTATGCTCTAAATTCTAAATCATTAGAATCTAATGATTTAATGTGGCATTTCACAAGCTGGAGTTCGACAGGATGCTGTGATACTAGTGGAGAAAAGATCCTATAGTTCAAAAAGTTTGGGAAATGCTGGACAAAACAGCTCTCATTTTCAGAAGTTTTAGAAGCAAAAGCAAGACACAAACCACTCATTTATGAAAAGGTCAGAATCAATAAATACCTCCAGATGCTTAGTGAAAATAGCTTCAACTTGAGGGGCTGCTTAAATTAGTGATGTTGAAACAGAAGATATATGTTGCGGTCCATACTACAATTAAAATGCATGTGGACTGGTGCAAGGATCTGGTCCACAGTGGTTCCTACTGAAAGTAGCTGATTTGAGTAAGCACGTCTTCATTAGTGATGCCAGCCTGAGCAACTGAACTTTGTGTACTGATTTCTAAATGACAAGCTCCTTCCTATTTTTATAGCTGGTAATTTTAATAGGGAAATATAAGGGTAATTAAAAATGTCATTAATCATTAATTTCTCCTTTCCATATATATTTCCAAAGCACCAACTCTGTGGCAGATCCTCCACTTAGAAATGGGAAAAACAAAGGAAAAAGTGTAGTTGTACTTTATCCTTGTGATAGGCTACAGAGGAAAAGTAAAACTAATGATTTTTAGAGAAATCAATTTATATGCCAAATTACACTGACATCTCCAAATCCTTACTCATCTTTATCATTCTAACATATTCTAAGTTAACAAAAAATAGTTGTTTTTAGAAACCTAAGTACTTAATGAACTAAAGAATCTAAAAATTCTTCCTACGATTACTGTATTATGCCTACTGGATTCCATAGTACTATAGTACACTTGCTAGAGGAAATCTGAAAGATCCTAGCTATACAGTAAATAAATTTTTATACAAATGCTCCTTGACTTAGACGGATAAGATGAAAATGTCATTAAGTTAAAAAATGCATTTAATATATCTAATTCACAGAACATCACATCTTTGCAATACAGTGCACTGCAGTGTACCAATTGTTTACCCTCAGATTGCTTGGCTGTGAGATGCAGATCTCTGCTGCTGCCTAAGTTGACAGAGAATCCTACTGCATACTGTTAGCATCAAAATGATCAAAAGTTAAAATCTGAAATACAGTTCCTAGTGAATGCCTATCACTTTTGGACCATCATAAAGTCTAAAGAGCAACTGTAATTCTGAAGTGTCATTTAACCTCAAATGATCTGAAGAAGCATGCCCCCCTCTCTTCTTCCTACCCACTCTTGGAATTTTTAATACTTTCAGACTAGGAGACAAATATATTTACAAAACACCTAAGAAAATGACAGAACTCAAAGAGACAAGTAGGTATTGTGAATGACTCCATTCTAGTGATGATCTACAAATGGGTCTAAATATTTCTAAATATGGTCACATTTCATTTTTTACACTGATTTTACAAGATTTTACACTGTTATTTAAACTAGTGTCATTATATAGCACATGTAACCCAACTCACCTCACACATAAATATCAAGAGTATAATAAAAAGTGAGACTGTCATTTTCTGTTAAGACCCATATGAACTAAGTTTCTGCAGAGTAAAAGGAAGAAATAGTTACCTAGAATAGTTTATTTAAAAAATTGCCCATAAAGATAATCATTAAAAGTTATTATTATTCAATGCCAAATCATATATTTTTTTCTTAGAGAATGGTTAATTTGGTTTCCACTGAATGGGATGAGCATAACACTAGCTCATTTCAGGAATGGAGTCCCTTCATACTCAGACTGGAATATAGTCTACACATCATCATTCCACGAAGAACACGAGATCAACTTTTGAGATCTGTGGGCCTCTCCTATTCATTCACAGACTTTCTTTTATTGTTCATCCTTTTTACGTTCATGAGAAACTTGTTAACACGTTTAAGATGAAGGAAATTTTATTTCCCCAAAAGGTTAACCTGTTTTATATAAATTCCATTTTCAATTTCTAGAAATAAAGACAGGCACATTTACTGCATTTTTTAATAAACCACAAGATTTAAATGTTCAAATAGAAAGATAAAAATATTTAAGTCAGCCCTAATTTCTGGTTTTATTCTTCCTCTGGGTTACTGGAGATCTGACTTACCTGGGATTACAGAAGGGTAAAAATGTTAGGATACTGCTATCATAAAGAACAGTAAGTTAGGGCTGGGGATTTAGCTCAGTGGTTTTGCCACCTGCTGCGCAAGCACAAGGACCCGAGTTTGATCCCCGGTACCAAAAAAAAAAAAAAAAAGAACAGAAAGTTAAAAAATGCTCAATGGCTTGATAAAATTTTCTTTCAAATCTGGAAGTAAAGGTCAGCAGCTCATTTCAGACCACTACAAAAATCTTCCTCTGATCTCTTCTGTGGAAGACTACTTTGGTTTACCATTCTTATCACACTTCATCTCGGTTTAGCACTCCCTGGCATTTTGATCCTTTTGCTCATTGACACTCACTTCAGTCTGTCAAAACATCAAGGGGAAAATCCCCAAACTGAGTAGATGAATAAACACTTTTAATGTGAACAATCATATTCAGACCAATCTCTTCTGCAAAAGTACAAGTCAGTAGACTTTTTTCCTTATGTAACTCAAACACTGCTATTTTTTCCTGTTTTTACTAAAACAGCACTTTTCATTTTGTTTATATCGGCCAGTTTTTTTCCTGCCTGCTTCTACTTTTGTGATTGATACCCTATTTTACTTTCTGATTGTAACTTATAATTTTCATTTCAGAATATAACTTTGGCCAACTTTATCTCACTCTGTGAATAAATTTGTTATCAATCAGTAAAAAATCAGCAAATGAAAAAGGAACAGAAGCAATGAACACTAGCAGGATCTTACTTGAACATTTATATAATTTTTTAAATAAAAACATTCATTTTTATTGTGGAATCTAAAACAATTATTGTATGATACTATAAGTCATTTAGCATACTCAAATGGGTTGACATTCAACATGAACAGTAAGCAAGCTCCCAAGAAATCAATTGTAGTGCACAAATACAACTGGTAGAATTCTAGCAGCCTGTTAAAGTAAGTGCAGCAAACTTTCCTTATAATGAATAAGAACTCCAGTACCTTCCGAATATTTTTGGTACAGTTAAGGAAAAGCTACTGCAGTCAGGAAATAGATAATTTTTAGACTTCAAAAAGTGACTGCCAGGGGACCACAGTGAAAAATCTGTCCTGGAGCCAATGGAAAAATATATTAGAAAGAAATGGGTTTTAAAAAGATGCAACATTATACAGATGCTTAGCATACTATGGTCTGACAGGTTTACAGTGATAAAACAACAAGGATAAACAGTTAACACTATACCTTTAGTGTGTAGAGAACAGATCAATAACTTCTATGACAGCTCCTGAGATGTTTTCCTATGCCCTGTATCCACCCCATGCTAGTGATAAACAGTAACAGAAAAAAAAAGTGATTTACTATATGGGAGTCAAAAGTACTTAAAAAGTGACAAAGTTGTACGCTATTAAATGACAAAACATTATTTAGAGGCTTTATTTAAAAATCTCTTACTGTTCATTATCAAAGTTACAAGATTGTTTGCATACCAATAGACAGACTGTAAACAGGAAATTTTCATTAAGGAAAGATGGATTTGCTGTAACTCAATCTTTTACAAAAATTACTGCACGTTATTGATAACAGAATTTTTCCTTTACTTTCTTAAGTCTAATTCTCGTGAAAATTAAACCAGTGTTTCCATTCTTTTGAGCTAAAGTTCAACCATGGTCATCTTAGGAAATACCCTTGTTTATTTGTTAATCAGAAATACAAACTGAGTGGCACATATTTCCTTTTTCTTCTTAGGCCAAAGGTTTTAGCTTCATTATATTTTACAAGAAAATAGAAGACTTGCAGTGGTCCTGTTGAGTTTTTCTCTTTGTGGCTGAGGTTTAATGACGGCAGTGGAGGAAAGCAGTGGTGATACAGAGTAAGACCTGCCCAATTGCCTTATCTGACATGGAATCTCTTTCTTGCTTGGCTTGCAGCAGCAAAGTGTCTCTGGTCAGGTTGCTTCCACCAAACCTGACTGAAGTAAAGGTTGACATGCTCTGGTAAATCATGTTTCAGGATGATTTCATCCGGGCCAAGAGTTGGTCCTTCAATCTATTGGTTGGGGGATGATACTAATATGAAGAAAATTATCCGGGTAGCTCAGATGTTCACTCAGCCATTGAAGAGGTGTTTCCAACATTGGCTCAATTCCATGAATCATCACTTGATTCTTTTTTCCCCCATCTATTCCAAGAAAGAAATCCAACAATAATCAATAGGAATCAAAACTATTAAAAAAATAATCTGTTGCCTTTTCAGAATCCTTAGTGAACTAAATGGATTTTAAACCTGTTTTGTCCTCTGAACAGGAAATGCAGATGTGCAGAAAGTTAAAATGTCACAACTTATCACCCAAAACAGAAACCTGAGGGTTACAATCAATTCTGATAAAAATTCTGTTGTTATATGTGAAAGTATTTATTCTTTCTTAATTACTGTGCTTACCTAAGACTGACGTTAATGAAACTATAGTGGAGAAAACAGCCCACTGTACCCACTGACCAAAATTATTTTAGTTAAAATGGTACTGTATGGCTATTAACAGTGACAAGTATATGGAGTAGGTCCATACGTATTTTTAAAATGTAAAACAAAAATGTGACCAGAAATCATCAAGAATCAGATCAGCATCTGAAAAAGTGTTCAATAAAACAGAAAGCCGCTTGGTTGATTATCAGTAGTGTCCAAGTATATCTCAAAAAGTGTTAGAGACATTCAAACACCAGTTTAAATTTTAATCAGAAGAGACATAAGTGTCTGACTCAAGGATTCCTGTCTTAAAGTCATGAAATCTGATTTATTTTTGTTGATACCTATTTACTTAATTAAAAGTATGCTGCTATTCACACTTTTCTTTTAAATTTAAATTTTATTCCAAATAAAAGATTAATTGTATGTTTTCCATGATTTTGGTATGACCTACTGACAACCTTTAAAGTAAACAGAAACAGGGCCGGGGATTTAGCTCAGTGGTTTTGTCGCCTGCTGCGCAAGTGCAAGGACCCAAGTTCGATTCCCGGTACTAAAAAAAAAAAAAAAAAAAAAAAAGTAAACAGAAACAATCTTCGCTTAATAAGAAAATAAACAAAGCTAAACAAAATTCCTCTTATGAAAAGGAATAAAAGTAAAGAAAAAGAACCATCAAGAACTGTTGTGGGCCAGGGATTTAGCTCAGTGGTTCTGCCGCCTGCCTCGCAAGCACAAGGTCCTGAGTTCGATCCCTGGTATGCCCCCACAAAAGAACCTTTTCTTTACTCCTGTAACATAACTTGATGTGTCTCCTTTGTGGTCTCTTCAAAATATAATGTGGAAATCTCTTAGCTTTCTGAAGATAGAAGACAGTAATAAAAGGGGGAATTCATGGAACTTTATGAAGGAAATAACCTTACTTTTTTCTTTGTAATGTATTCAAAACTACTTTTCAATCCCTAGTGCTTTAATGTCTGGGCAAAATGGGCTAATGACTTATGGTGATTATGACTGTGCTAGCACCAAAATGAGATTTTTTTTTTTTTTGGTACCAGGGATCCAACTTGGGACCTTGCGCTTGCAAGGGAGGTGACGGAACCACTGAGCTAATTCCCGGCCCCTAAATGAGATCTTTTTAAAGAAATATTTAGACTTTCTATTAGAGGTAGCACAGCACTGGGAGGTAATAATTCAGGACACAAAAACACTACACAGCTGGTAAAAAGAAATGCCAAAAATAAAAACCTGACATATATACTACTAATTCTAAAGACAACACCACCACGACCCCCACCCTGCCCAGGGCCCCCAAATCACTATTATGGTTTAACATAATTTCAGGAAGATACTACCTTGTAAAGCTACTAGTCTAAAAAAATATGCTTTCACTTTTAATTTTTCTAATCTTTGTTGCATCTATAATATATTTTTCATACAGTTGTGAATGCAGCATTAACACAATGATTGGTTTTTACAATGGAATGGATCTATAAATAAAAAATTAAGCTATGTACAGAGTACTGCAAAATGTATGAGAATAGTACTTTGGGAAGAGTTTATTTCAAATGTTGGTATTCTATCTGGAATGATTCATTCTTTGTAAGTTCTAAATCACCGAAGTTTTGCCGTATTAAATCTTTCTCAGAATATTTGAAAACATTTCTAGTATAGTTCTCTTCCAATTCTTATTATATATTTCTTTGAACTATTTTAATATTCTTAGAACTTTCCTCCTACTTAGCACTGAGTCAAAAAATGAAAGTGCAGTGGTATTAAGAGTAAAAGTTCCTTATGTGTAACATTTATTTTTAAACTAGTCACCTTTGAATCCTCTGAAATAGTAGAAGAAACTAGTCACAACTCAATATCCAAAATACTGTGCCTAAAGCAATATTTAACAGTGGGAGTAAACAGAATATGGCAGACAATCACCACATGCACAGTGTGTTACAAGGCAGAAGACCAAAGGAGAGTTGTGATTTATGAGCTATACAACAGAAGTGCAGAACTTTGTGTGTAACGAACTTGATAGATCATGTAATCAGAGCCCTGAATTAGCAGCACTGATTCTCTACTTTGAAAGCTGGGGTCACTTTTAATCTGCAATGTAAAAATACCATTAACTAAATTTAGAAAACTAAGGAAGAGTCTAATATATCCCTTCACAAAACAGCTTAAGATGTGAAATATATTTTGTTACTGTATACATTTGTCCAAATATTTCACCTGCATTTATCTTTTTTGTTTTCTGACTTCCTTCAACAACACAATTGTCAACAGAGGGATTATTCTTAGAATGGGACTGCAGTTTCCTTGGAAATATCATCTAAAGTTTCTTATTCATCACTGTGTCCCCACTGGCTAGAATGGTACTTGACATATAGTAATTAGTCAGTGAATGTTTTCACAGCTTGGATAACTTTACTGATGATAGAAAATACTGCTAAAATTAATGTTTTGAGAATAGTTTCTAATGGCTACTCCTGCTATGTAGAAGAACTCAACTTGTAAAGACTCCTTTTGTTATTAAAACAACAAAAATTAAAAATGTTTCTAGATAAACCAAGTACATATGGTAACACTTTAACTCATGCTACCATTAGTAACAACAAAGTGGGCCGGGGATTTAGCTCAGTGGTGCCGCTGCCTGCCTTCCAAGTGCAAGGTCCGGAGTTTGATCCCTGGTACCAAAAAAAAAAAAAACCCCACAAAATAACAAAACAACAAAGTATAATTGTAGCACAATTTGGCAATATGAAGACTAACAAAGGCAATGATGAAAATTAATATATATTCCTTTTTTCTAATAAAAGGTAATACTACAGTAAACCATATTTTTGGTAAATATGCCTGTTACAAAATGGGAAACTAGAACTTAATACTTAGAATGAGAAACATGTCACTACAAAGCAAATGACTCAGGAGAAAAATGTTACTTCACATCTCTTCCACTCAGGGATTTTGTTTGCAGTAAAGGGATCCAACCCAGGGCCTTGGGTATGCCAGGCAAGCTCTCTACCACTGAGCTCCACCCCAACTGAGGGTTTTTAAAAGTTACTCTGAAGCTTTAAGTTAGGCAAACATTTAAGGCAGGAATCAAGTGAACTAATTCTTTGTAATCTTTAATACATGTCATTTTGGGGGAGTAGCTTTGATTTTGATATTACTTTAGATTTATAGTGTGTATTTTCTAACATATTTCACATAACTAGTTTCCAAAATCAAAAAACAATATAATACTATTAGACAGTCCTTATTCAATTTGTTTCTCTGATCTGGAATCCAGTCTAATATCATCTTGGTCTGTTTGTACTGCTTTAATAGGGTATTAGGGACTGGGTCATTTATAAAGAACAGAAACTTATTTCTCACAGTTCTAGAGGCTGGGGATTTGAAGATCAAGGTACTGACACATGGTGTGGGTTTTCATGTTAGGACCTCATATTGTGGAAGCTGGAAGGGCAAGAGAGCAAACCACTCTCCAAAGTCCTTTATGTAGCAGCATTAATCCATTTTTTAAAGGCCTGGCTTCTGTAACATTGTTGCAATCATGATACAAAAATTTGGGGGCTACTTCAAACATATGAAGAATTCACGCACTGCACTGAAATTCCAAGTCTCTCTACTCTCCTTTAATGTACAACAGATTAATTTCTCTATATTCCTTGACAATTTGAAAAATGCAAGCCATTACTTTGTACAATGTCTCATAGTACTTTTTACATAGTACTTTTTAAAACCAGCATCAACTTTAGAGTGAACATTTTTAGAGTTGTGCTACATTCTGAGAAAACTATATTCAGACATATTTTGGTTATATATGATAGCAATTACAGAGAAAAATAATCAGGGAAAAAAGAAAAATCACAATAGCTACACTAATTACTAGTGAAAATTACAAACATAAAACAATGGGAATATTTTATGTATATGTAAAAAGAAGTTGCTCTATGTAGGCACATATATAATAAATACAGCAATATAAAATAATATAAATGAAACATAAAGGAGACAGGGCCAACCATGCACCAAAGTTAATGAGGTATTAATGAAAGATGTATTGGGAGTTAGGTACTAGTTCTAGTAATGAATGACTCTAGTTGGAGCTTATCTCTTTAAATATAAAATGAAGGTATCTGAATAGATGCATAGTTCATAAATATGGCTATCAGGATCACATGAGATTAAAAAACATAAGCTGGGCTCCTCTCCAAACCTTCTGAATCAATCTCTGGAGTAAAATCTGTTTTTAAATGTTGTCTAGAATCAATCCTTTTTGTGTGTGTTTTTTTGTTGAGATAGGACCTCACTATGTAGTTCCAGCTGGCCTAGAACTACCTCAGCCTTCTCAGTGCTGTGATTACAAGCATGTGCCACCACCTCCAGCCTATAATCAATTTTATGATCATACTGGTGTAGAATTTTTCTTCAAAATGTTATGGAGAAAACCAGTAGGCAACATAAGTGAAGACAGGGTAGTATGGGAAGATGTGGGATTAGAGCCTTACTCCCAAATCCCACTCACTGATTCTGACACAACTCTGTGGGTCACAAACTGTAAAACTTTGGTTTAGAATAAGGGATCACTAACAGGTCTCTAGTTCTAGTATCTGTGTCTTTTATGCCTAAACAACAAAGCATGTCTTTCAGAGCTGAAGTCATAATCTTTTCAGTTTTGAATTCTTAACTCACCTAAACCCGTGAGTCCCCTGTTTCTCATTTTATAGTGTGAATAAAGAATTCTAATCTCTGTGCTCGCTTCGGCAGCACATATACTAAAGAATTCTAATCTCCATGGTTTCACAGATGGGATATCTAAGCAAAGCACCCAGTAGAGCCTACCACAGGGCTTGGCTATAATACTTATTTAATAATATGAGTGATTCCTTCTCTACCACTTTCAGGGTGTCAAAAGTATTACCTGAAAAGAAAATGAGGACAGAAGACAAGTTTTTAAAAAGATCATGGTTTAGTAACAAAAAGCAAAGTCACTACAATTCTCTTTTGTACTCAAAAGTTATGGGAAAAGGTTAATTATTTTTAGTACTAGACATATAAAAAGACAGATTTTCTTAAAAAAGCCATGATTTCAATTATGTGATTGTCATACAAAGGGCTATCAGAATTTGGCCTTGTGTTAATACGTACTTTGATTTATTCAATTCCATTGTCCAAAGAAGGACAACAAAAACTTGGACTCAATGATTATACAAATTAAATGATGCTTGAACAATTTCTGAAAGCAATGTAAACCTTCTGGATTAAGTAAATAGAGCTCTCAACATGTAAATTCAGTATAGGACACCATCCATATGTCAAACGAGCCCTAATATTCTACGGCTATGTTGTTTGAAAGATATTTTTCAGTTTAACTCAATGATTTCCTTTGAAATTCATAGCCTGGCATGGTAGTGCATGCCCATAATCCCAGCACCCGGGAGGCTGAGGTAGGAGGATCGTTGCCAGTTCGAGGCCAGCCTGGGCTACACAGTGAATTCAAGGCCAGCCTGAACTGCATAGCGAGACCCTGTCTCAAAAAAACAAAACAAAACAAAAAACCCAAAACAAACAAACAGAAAAAGAATCTATACTTGTAAATATGGAACAGAAAAGCTAAGGTCAAATGGTATAACCACTGTGTATAGTTCTATGGGTTCATATTTACACGTTCCAGGAGAAAACAAAACATCTGAAAAACAAATTTAATTCTTCTAAAAAAGTTTTAAACAAATAAAGACATGAGCTTTATGATTAGCACTAATCTGAACAATTTTGTTTTATCTGACAAATCCTTTAACCTCTGATATGTTCATTAGTAAAATGGCAACTAATTGAATCCATCAACATGAAAAACCACAGGCTGAAATCTGAAGTGCATACATCATGCTGAAGGATTTTGACTCAGCCACAGTAATAGTGAGGTCAGGTCAAAGGGGGTTAAACCAAGCCAGGATATAGCTAAAGGAATACATCAAACACTGATTTTAAAAGGGCAATTAATCTTAGACAGAAATGCTTCCTGGGGAGTAAGATCTCAATCTTAAGAGCACACTACATGATGTAGCAGTAAAAATGAACATATACAAGCTTACACAGCTTTTATCCTATGATGACAAACAGAAGGAGAGTGTTGTTTATCAGAGAACTACAAACCCATTTAAAGATACTTACATTAACTTCTTCCAGATCTATACTCACTTAGCAATATAGGTCCTAATGGATATACATACTAATAAATATACTCCGCATATTTTTCCATGTATAAATTTTATATTTTATAAATTTTTATTATTTTGGCCCCAAATAGTTTGAACATTGACTTTTAATATTTAAACAACAATTTCAAAGCATGACCATATTGATTCTTTTAATTTTCACTTATAATCATTGTATTTCTTAAGGATATAATCCAAATTTAAATATAAAAAACCTATATAATTAGCTATAAGTATGAAAAGAAAATTATATTGATTGCAGGATCATTTCAATAAACTGGTAAAAAGCCTCCTGCCAATAAAAATAAAAATTTAGACTTTAAGCCCTGTTGGCTATTAAATAAAAAAGGAAAAGTTTGAAAATACAGGTTCAAAATGTTTTTGATCCAGTAAGTCTAGTTGGCTATAATAGGGACCATTAATATTTGTCAAATATGAATTATAAAATAGCACAAGTGATTACTGTTTCAGTATTAGCAGTCTGGAATCCCATAGAACTTGTTCAAATGAAGAAATAACTTGCTTTAAAATTGTCTAAATATGTTATTATTTTGGCATGGGAATTATGTTTCCTAGCACTGAAGATAAGAGTACAAAGCATCTGTTTCTCACTTTTGGAAAAGTCAGGTTAATTTAGGTTCTTGAGATAAAGAAAAATAATAATTCAGGAGAGGAAATTAGAGGTATCTTTTGTCAGGTCCAGTAATCTCATCATCTGCAATACAGAAAATGAAAAATAGTTCTACATGTTTCATTTTAGAAAAGACATGTCAATGGACTTAAGACATTAAGAGATTTTGTATCACCACTATAAGTCAATGGTGTCAAGTGTTTAGATACAGCAGAGATGTAGGGAGGATGAAACAAAGAATTTAGCTGGGCCATACCTATAATCCCAGCTCTTTCAGAAGCTGAGGCAGAAAGATCACAAATTTGAACCCAGGCTGTACAATTTAGTAAAAGATTCCTATCTCAAAAATACAAAGGGCTGGGGATGTAGCTCAGTGCCAGGTACCTGGATTCAATGTCCAGTACCAGGAATAAAAAAGTCAGCAAATTTAAAATTAAAAAAAAATTTAAATCAGCTCATTTAAATTTAAAATTGATAAATTTAAGATAGATAATATAATTACCAAGTTTATGCTGAAAGTAACAGATTATTTAAATATGCCCACAGTAAATCTCTGTTCATAAAAGGCTACATTTGCAAAATGTTTATAATTCCCACTGTGAACGATATCATTCTTATACAAAATATGTATATAATGAAGAATAGAGAACAGTAAAAGCAGAGAGTTAGGAAGATACTGAATGATGAGGCTCCCACAGTAGCTGAGTGACCCAGTTCTACACTTTAGACTCACATTATCTCTGCAAAGTTACAAATAAGCCTTCCAGGGTTGCTTGCGAAGAGCTGCCATGCCAAATAAATGTGTGGTCAGCTATTTAGTCTTGCTCAATGAAAAAACTTTCATTAACAACAACAGCATCTTACAGTCTATTTTTGAGCCTCTTGCCTTTAAAAGGTTTGGTGTATATTTTAACAAGTTAAATAATAACAAGCAGGTTGCAGGAAATGCAGTTACTAGGGAAGTACCTTAGTAAAATGAGGTTCTTTATTCCTTACCAGAACCACAGTTCTAGTTTCTAACTATGTACAGGAGTTAACTTCTAAAAAAGTAAATCAATGGTATGGAACTTCATCCATAATTTGAGACATTCTTTTCTTGTAAGCAGTTCCAATACTGGTTTACAGTTGGAGTTCATCATAAATTTATACCTTCTGTGTATAGGCTGAACATCAACTATTACCTGTCATTGTATAGTGGAATCATAAATAAACTGTTTCTTTATAACCTGACTTAGTAAATTTCATGAGTATGGCTCATTTGCTTAAAAAATTAACAAAGTTTTAAGAAACAAAAAATTGCAAAACCTGGAAAAATACTACACTATGAAGGCTCTCAGTGAAAAACTTTTAGTTGGCTTAAAAACTCTGTAACTAAACTATGAGATCAAATAGGAAACATTCTTATTTCATAAAATAAGAAATCTAGATCCATTTAAAATAGAAATTCAAGGATTGTCCAATTCAAATAGTGAAGGTATACAGGGATACTAATTCAAATTCTTAATGAGTGCATGAAGGACTACTAAAATTATAAAACCATTTTATTATTTTACTTTTTGTTTTGTACCGGGGATCGAATTCGGGACCTTGCACCTGCAAAGCAGGCGGCGGAACCACTGAGCTAAATCCCCGGCCCTATTATTTTACTCTTAATCCTTCAATCTTAAGAGGTTGCAGGGATCACAGTATTTTGTTTGCATAGCATGCATTTCCAAGTTATTCCGGAGGCAATGTCATCATGCAGATGACTGTGACTACTGCAGGCTCAAAACCTCAAATCATGAGATAACAATCAGTTTTAATTCTGTCCAAATACTTGACAGATTTGCCTCCCAAGGTCAGCAAGAGATTTAGATGGCTTTTTCTCTAACTGCTTTGTGTCTGAAAAAAATGCTTCACAGCATCAAATAGGGACTTTAACAACCTAATTACATACATAGAGCAAAGGAGAAAAATATGTATCCATCATAATTTCTTACTTGTAACAACTACTCTGTGGTTTCTTATAAATCATATTAAAACTAAAGGTTCACAATTTATAGATTAGACTACCTAAAGGGGGTGTTCCAATTTCCCAGCCTCAAAAGCACTCAGTCCCTTAGTCTTTTCTAACATTTCTGACCTTACTGAAAACTTCACATAACACATATGGGAGAAAGACACAAAACATTACACTCTCAGAAGAGTGGGGACATTTTGGATCACACATCACCCCTGAGAAATTAGCTCCTGAGCGGCTGGTAAGGTAATGTACAATAAGTCTGTGGCATATGTGACTCGATCCCTCCTCCTCTGTGTCTAATTTGCACTCGTCTTCCATTTATGAATTTTGATTAGTCATCGTTCTCTCCACCAGAATCCACGAGGGCAATTCTAATATTCTTGCATTATCTCTAGTCCTGAAAACACTACAATGGCACACTTTTTGTCCACTTCAACTGGACCAACATTTTCTTAAGAGTAAGGATTACATTGTGTCTTATACATGTTAGTATGCCCAATGCCACAGATAGTATATATAATACAAAGAAAATGACTGCTGAATAAAGAAATAACAAATGGAAACTAAAAGTTAAATGGTAGCTGGGAAGGGTATTAGGGAGTAAGTCAATTCTCAGGAAGCAGAGTAGAAATGGAAAGGGGAAACTCAAGTGGTTACAGGGTTGCATTTCTTAATAAGAGAGATGCAGGAACCTTTACTAATTTACCATGGAAAAGTATGCCTTTCCTTACACATGTGCTCTATTTGTTCAATATCAAACATGAAACCAGGATAAAAACAGCCCGATACTTATAGAGGGCTAGATCAGTGGAACCATGAATATAAATTTTAAAAACAAGAACAAACATTTGTATTCTAATTTGAGCTTATCAAGTTTTTATGCATTATATTGGAAGACTGAGAAATAAGGAATGACTGGGCAAAGTTTATAGGCATTTTGTAAAAACTAAATGCTATTGTTTTAAGTTTTGTTTTCATATTTTAGCGTGTATTTTTCTTAATGAAGAAAGAAATACTCACTTCAGCTCTGGTACAGAAACATATATCTCTGAGTCATTTTAACTACAGCTGAAACCACAAAAACAATTTACCTGAGCTCACCTTTGGTTATTTCCTGTTACCTCTAACTTGGCCAACTCCCTTAGCTACTTACAATCAAAAAGAAACACAAAAAGGAGCTCATCATGAGCTCCTCCATGAGAACAATGACTTAAAGCATGTCTTCATAAATATTAGTATATTCTACTTTCATATGATGAAATAAAAAATTCCTTCACAACTGAATCACTTCTTGGAGGGAGTAGTAGACAATGGTGCCATATAACTTTTACAAGTACTTTCTCTTTATCATGTGATAACAGCCAGTTCTTATCCATACGCATCCAATTTTAAAGTATTTTGCTTTCAACTTGAGTGCAGGCGTGTCAAAATGTTTCACATATAATACTACAGGTGTACCGAACCAGTTTTCTTTTTTTTGGGGGGGGGTTGGTGGTACTAGAAATTGAACCTAAGGCTTTGCCACTGAGCTACCTCCCTAACCCTTTATTTATTTTAGGGCAAGGTAACTTGCCCAGGCTAGGCTTGAACTTGCAACCCTCCTGCCTCAGCCTCCCAGAGTGCTGTGATTATAGGCCTGTATCATCATGCCCCATCAATATTTCTTTACTGAAACAGTGACCTGATTTTTTTTTTTTTTTTGCAGCGCTGGGAATTGAACCTAGAGGTTCTCTACCACTGAGCTACATCTGTAGCCTTTTTTTACTTTCAGACAGGGTATTGCTAAATTGGTCTTGAACTTCCCATCCTCCTGTCTTATCCTCCAGAGTAGCTGGGACTAGAAAGCTATGCCACCATGGCCAGCTTTTCCACAGATTTTTATTTATTTATTTATTTTGGTAATGGGGATCAAACTCGGGACCTTGCACTTGTGAGGCAGGCACCGGAACCACTGAGCTAAATCCCCGGCCCTTCACAGATTTTTAAATGACAATTATTAAATATAGATGTTATTACAGTTATGTCCTCCTCCTGGTAGGAAACATATCATCAAAAGCACCTCAAAAGTGTAGGCACTGAGTCTTCCAATCAATACAGGCATCTGACAGTTTGGGGAAAGAGAAATCTGTCATCTACAGTATCTGACATAATAAAATGCAGGTGTGTGGATTAAATTCCTGAGTGGTCATGTTACAGCCCCCACTCTTCAACTAATAAAAGGGAGGTCACACTGTTTATTTTCCAGAAAAGGATGTGCAGGTAAGGGCAAGCCAGAAATTTAGGAGATAACAAAGAATCTTTGAAAGAATAAATGCCATCACAAATTTGCATGCTATTCATGTGCAAGGTCATGTTAATCTTGTAGGCACTGTTGTGGCCTGGGTGGAGCGATTAGCAAAAATGAGCACAAAATGAATTCTGATAGAAAACAGTGTTGGACTATTTCATGTTCACATCCATCATTTTAAAAGAAGATAGAATTATATACAAGAATGCTAACATAACAAAATGAATGTAGTAGAAGCTCAGGTTCCTAAGATTACACCAGGAAATAATATAAGACAAAACAGCACATAGGGAAGTAGGTACTAAACGAAAATCATAGAATGAAGAATTAGAAAAAAGTAAGCATTTCAGGGCCAGGGATTTGGCTTAGTGACATCGTACCTGCCTAACAAGTGCAAGGTCCTGAGTTCGATCCCCAGTACCAAAAAAAAGAGTAAGCATTTCAAATGTTATTTTAAACTAAATTAAAAAGCTAAAAAGAAAAAAAAAATGCAACCAAAGTGGAAAAACCAAAAGAGCCAGAAGGTAAAGACTTGCGTTCTAAACATAGATATCCAAATAAGTAGCTAAGAGAACTTTAATAAATCATTTGGAAACTTAAGGGACTGAACTAAACAGAAGGATTCTAAGTTAGAGCATATTTTAAAGATGTCAAATACAAAATTAACACCTAACTAATTTCTTCCCATTTCAGTAAAGTTTTCTCTCCTCCACCACACCTAACAACTGGAAACTAGCAACTATGAAATAATGAATTTGTAGGTAAGAAAGGTGACAAAATTCAAATCCTCTTTCCTGGATTAAAAAGAACTGAAAAATTTATCTTTTACAAATAAAACAAGTGTATAAAGAGGGAAGCCATGACATCTGCATTAGCAAATACAGGTCACTATGTGTGCAGACAACTGCACTGCCAGCAAAGGCACAGAGCATTACAGAGCATTTTTCTTCCAAAGCTCTGGATTTCATTGTGATATTCTCACTCAATAACCAAGGATCTTAAACAAATTTTGTTTGTTTGACCTACTTTGACAGTAATTATTTTTTTCAAAACTAGGAAAAACACAATAAAATAGTATTTGGTTAAACTTCAGCTTAAACTTCAATTACTCTTAACTGATAAAAGCATTTTCTCCAATGTTTTTTAAAATTTAAAAACAAAGAGAAATATAGGACAGAGAAATGAGTAACTGAAAGCTCATACTGTTGTGGGCAGGTATGAGAATGGCAGGTCTCACATGAATCAGAAATAAGCCATTATTAATGTCTTAATGACACTTGAAATCTAGAACAAGCTTATATTCCAAAATCCTCAGAATATAGCAAAACAAACATTAGACAGACAAAAAACAAATTCTCTGGCAATATGGAGAAAACGAACTAGAACCATAAGAGTGTTACTGAATCAATGAAGTTTCCCAACATTTCGGTAACCTGAGTTCAAAAATAAAAATATACAGGAAAACTGCAACGCTGATTATCTCTATAGAGGAGAATTGGTTTAGAGTCTGGTGAATAAAAGGGCATGAGATTTTTAAATTAATTCCTTCATATATATTTTTATTTTGGAAGTATCTATTATAATAAAAATAATTACAATCCATTAAAAACTTGATAAATAAGAATTCACCAAAATTAAATACTTTTACTCTTTAAAGGAAAATGAAAAGTCATATACTTGGAAGAAACATCTATAAATCATGGAGCTGATAAAGACTTTTTAATCCAATGTGTGTAAATAACTACAAAATTCAGTAATAACACAAATAATTCATTAAAAAACGAGAAAGGGATTTGAACAGATATTTCAATGATATCCACAAATTATAATTAAGTGTGTGAAAATGCATTGATGACAATTAGTCATTATGGAAACACAAATTATAACTGCCACGAGACACTACTACACAACCATTAGGATGGCTATAATGAAAGACATAAGCAATATGTGTTGGTGAAGATGTGAAGAAACTAGAACCTTCATGCATTGCTGGTGGGGCTGTAAAATGATCCAACCACTGGAAAGTTTAGCAATTTCTTTAAAAATTAAACATAAACTTATCATATGTCCCAGTCATTCTACTCCCAGGAATCTACACAAGAAAAGTGAAATCATATGTTCACATGAAGACCCATATATGAAGGTCCATAGCAGCACTATCCATTAAAAGTGAAAAGCCAGAAAACAATTCAAATGCTCATCAATAATTAAATGAATAAAATGTCATATATCCACCCAATGGAATATTTTCACCAATAAAAAGGAACAAACTGCTGCTCCCTGCAATATGGATGAACCTAAAAAACATTATGTTAGCGGAAAAAGGCTACATGGTGCATGGTGTATGATTCCATTTATATGAAATATCCAAAAAAGGCAACTTATAGAAACAGAAACTATGCTTGTGGCTGGTGTCAAAGCAGAGATTAGCTGTAAATAAGTACAATGAACATTTTAAGGTGACAGAAATGTTCTAAAACTAGATTATGGTGATAGCTGCACAACTCTATAAATTTACTACAAATCATTGAATTATAAAAATTATTTAAATGGAACACTGAAAATGAAAATTAGCAGTAAAGATAGATTAGGAATCTAAGATAGTATGATAACCAGTGTAATGTTAATTATGCCACGATTTATCATATATATGATTTGGGATAGCAATGATACAAAGAAAGCATTCCATAACTGGAATGTTTAGCAATCATTTGCTCCAGCACTACAGATACAAGGCTGTGTATAAAAGATCATCAGAAACCTGGATTACACAGTTTAAAGTTTAGTTAAGATAAATGCTACATTAAGACTTTAGAGCTGTGTGGTGGCACACACCTGTAATCCCAGCACTCATGAAGGCAGAGGCAGGAGGATTCCAAGTTCAAGCCCAGCTCGAGCAGTTTATAAGATCTTGTTTCAAAATTTAAAAATCTTTTTTAAAGGCAAGGGGCGGGGTCTTTAGAAAAATGTTTAAAATCTTTAAAACAAATTCTATTATATTTCATAATTTTGGGTAGTGGTTCAATGGCCTGCTTAATCCCTTATATATGGGTTCTCATGGTATTTTAGATGCTCTTCTTTTCTCCTTCCCTCTGAGTCCTTATCCATTTTAGAACTGCCAAATATACTCAGGAATGCCAGTATATGCGAGCATACTTGACTAAGGAAAATTATCATGCCTACAGACAGAATGACACACATCCCAAACTTCATATTTTTTGTTTAGTCATTTGGGCTAGAGTACCAATCCCTAATTCTATTGTTTCTAATTCTACTTCTTAGGAATTAGAATACTAGAATTTACTTCTTTAGATTCTTTTCTTTCTCAGTATTGGGGATTGAATCGAGGGGCGCTCTATCATTGAGCTACATCCCCAGTCCTTATTTTGAGACAGTTTCACTAAGTTGCCCAGGCTGGCCTCAAACCTGGGATCTTCCTGTCTCAGCCTCTACAGTAGCTGAGATTACAGGGACATGCCACTGTACCAGGCTACTTCATCAGATTCTTGAACTGTGTGGTACAGTTAACCATCATTTAAGTAATATTGCAATCTTCTAACTTAGAATATATTCCTAAGAAAAACGACATTACTCAGATACATCTTTGATCCTAAAGGCAAGGTACGTAAAAAAGCAACATTATTTAAGTATTACTTTCATATTTACTAATACCTTACAGCTCTTTCCACCTAGGATTTAAAGTAGCAAGTTCAAAAATTTTTTAGTATGTAATGAGTGCAAGTCTCTGTAAATACAAGTCTATGTAATGAGTACAAGTCATATTAATGAATAATGTGCAACTGAAAATTTCTTAAAAATCAACCAATAATCAGCACAGTAATCAACAAGGCTGGGATTACATTTAGTAACTGGGTAATGATTAGGTGAAAAAGCAATAAAGCATTATACATTAAATATATTTAAGCAATGCAATGTAAAAATACAAAAATCAAAAATGGTCCAAAATATTCTGAGTACCAATATGATGGCACTAGTGGAAAATTCCACACCTTACTGCATGTGACAGCTCACAGTCAAAATACAGGCACACTAAAAATACTGTTTAAAATTACCTTCAGGCTACATACATGATTTTAAAATATAAAGAAATTTGATGTTTAAGCAAATCTCCAAGATATCTCATTGTTTATACAATATTCTAAAATCTGTATCTATAAATTAAAGACCCAGAGCAGAGATGTGTTAAGATGGAAATTTAAAAACATGTATTTTATTTTGCCAAAGAAAATCAAGATCTTAATTTGTTACTACTGCTTCTGCTACAAAAGATTTTCCCCTACAAAATAATGAAAATATTTTTCTAAAATAACTGATCTATACAAATAAAAAAATGCTTATTTCAGTAATATAGGGTGTAGGAAAGAGAATGAAAGAAATGGTTTGATGTTGCTGAATGCATTACCTTCAGGAGCAATTGCAGAAGGACAAACTTCTCTGAGGAGATCTCCTAGTGTATGCAGCTGTCCATCTGCAGCCACAGGACGAAATAGCTTCTGAATGAAGGGCCGTTCAGTCGTTGTCTATTGAAACATGAAAAAATAATCCAATCAATTAAATCTTTGTTGCTGCTTTTTACAGGCAAATAGATCATAAATTTTATGTTGACATCAGGGGATCTTCTGATATGGTGTAATCAGAAGTACATAACATAAAAGATACAGTATCTCAGAGAAAAATGTTTAACATGATAAATTCATATAACTCTAATCTTCAAGAAACAATTAAGGACCCCCTTCTGTGTCTCTTAGAAGCTTTCTTTCTCTCAATAAATTTTTCCTACTCTTAAAAAAAAAAAGAAAAAGAAACAAGCAAATCTAGAATGCAGAACATTCTAAAAACAACTAGTCAGGCCTCCTCAAAACAGTCAGGCATTAATATATACATAGAAAGATACAGACAAAAGTAGTTTCTGTCAATACCTCTAAAAGAATCTGAATATAACCAAATTCTGCACAAAAATAAATCTGGCTGAATACTGCACTAGACAAGAAAAATTTTTAAAGTTCCACTGTAAAGGCAATCATTATATAATTTGCTGTTAATAATTCCACTGTTTTATCCATGTTTAAAATGGTTTCATTTTCCTTAAGTGCCTCATCATGACCCAGAATACAAAGGTTATGGAATGCGCCATGGTCTATGAAGAGTACTACTGTTTATGAACTCTGATCTTCCATTTACTTTCCTTTAACTGTTAATTTATAACATTCCATTTCTCTTAAGCACTATGTGGAGTGGGCCAGGTTCAAAATAAATAAGTAAATATTAAAAAATAAAAACATCTCCCACCTTCCCTCTTACCCATTGTTTCATTTTAAGATGTTAAGTTTTAATTTTAAGCTTCCTGGAGTAAAAACTTACAAAAACAAAGTAATGCTTAATATATACAAATAAGATTTCAAACACTTAGCAATTAAAGAAAAAGTATGTGCAAGTGGAGGGAAAATACTTGTGTTGTTCTATTTTCTAATCAGATATACCTCAGTATCTGACAAAACTGTCACAGCTTTTTTTTTTTTAAATCAACTTCTAAGTGTTAACATAAAATGAAATATAAGAAAAAACAAACCGGTGAGCATGTGCACAATTTTTCCTAGATGTACACCATGCATTCAATGGATATACAATAAATATTAAGCACGGTATTCAAATAATATAAATATCTGGTGCAAATATGAAAATAAACTATAGAAAATAATTGAAATCTTGATAATATGCACTGAATATAATTCAGCTCATTTCATTAACCGAACTCTTTAGGGATTTGGTGGGGAAAGTATTATTGATACCCTTCAGTTAAAGAAACCCATAGAAAAATGTGTCCAAGCATATTTTCATGATTAATTATGAAAGACAATAAGGGTTAGGGGGGGTTACAATAAAAAGAAATGAATAGGGGACTGTAGTAACAACTTAAAATAGCCACCACCGACTTAGGGCTTTCTATCTTCCAGGCCATGAAGAGGCTTTTGAGACTTTTAGCAAAGGAAGTGACGTGATGAAAGAAGGTTTTTCTGAGGGCTGATGGAAAGCAGTGCTGTATGCGATGACTCGGTGAAGAGGTGAAATCGGGATGACTGGTATGAGGAGGCTGCCTGAACACAGTAAGCCTATGTGATGACAGCTGGGACTGGGAAAGTGGGAAAGGAGGCATAGAAATACATGGAGAAAAACTCAAAATGTACTTCTTAAAGTCTGACTTGAAAAGACTAAAGCCAAAGAAGTGTCTAAAAACTTGAAGATTTCATCCATGCTCTAATAAAGTTACAGAACTGTGAGGGGATTGGCTATAATAAAATTACACAGAAATATGCTAAAACAGGAAAAGCCAAATAGTCTTACATATTTAAAAATAAAAATTGTCCTCTAAATTCCATTACTGGAAAAATGGACTGTTATTTCTCTGTACCTCTCCTTCTTACACTGTTTCCCAAACCTGACCCAAAACTATAACCTTTAACAGTCTTTTTTTGTACTGGGAATTGAACTTGGGGCCTTGCACTTGGGAGGCAGGCGATGGTACCACTGAGTTAAATCCTCCTCAACAGTCTTTTAAAATGAAGTATTTGCTAAGTAGGGAGAAAGCTCGGATATTATGAACACACTACTAAATTCAGCAGAATAGTAACTAAGAAAACTCTCCACAAAGTAAAGTGCTATTTGCATTTATCACAGGATAAAACACAAAGAAAAAGCCTATTCCAAATATAGCTTTAGCTTAATGTTGATAAGACATGCTAACTTACTCTAATAAGATGAAAATTTAAAAATATATATATGATATGAGGGTCAGGCATATCATGAACTAAGATCAAGTTTGGGTCTTACGTGAAACATAAGATATGCATTGCAACAACAACCAAAAAAGCAAGGCATTGGTTAAACAGTACAGGCTTTGAAGACAGAAAAAACTGGCTTTGAGTCCTAGATGTCATTTATTAGGGAACAATGGACACAAGGACCTAACTTCTAAGAGCTTTAGTTTCCTCACATGAAAAATAGTTATATACATATAAACAAACATGGATATGTATGAATGGGGATAATATCTACATTGTAGAATTTTTGAAATTAAAAAATGCACATCACTATCC
Organism: Heterocephalus glaber; assembly: GCF_000247695.1. The sequence continues at coordinate 16,104,843 of NW_004624780.1, read as the reverse complement.
TGGCACACAGTAATTGGTAACTTAAAACATATAGTATAGCTTTAGATCACTACCATTTTAGAACACTGTTGTGCATGTTTTAACAATATTATCCAAGTTTGGTAGACTTAATATTTTATTTTGGGTAGGGGGGTTAGATCTATTTTCTCTAAATTCTCTTGCCTGGATAACAAAAAGTCCAAAAAAAAAAAAAAGTCCAAAATCATGAAATCCAGAATCTTATGCTTTAATGTTTATTTTATATGGAAAAGATAAAAAGGCAAGGTCACTTTAGGACTTCATTCAAAACTATTCTATAACTAAACACCAAAGTCCTGACCCATAAAAGAAAATACTGATAAACGTGACTTCATCAAAAATTTAAAAAGCCAAGTATGGTGAACAGATATTTCTCAGAATAAGTATGTACAAATGACCAATAAATGCCACACTGTAAAAATGCTCAGCACCTCTGGTCGTTAGAAAAATGCAAATTAAAGCAACACTGAGATTCCTTCTTATTCCAGAAAGAATAGCTATCATCACAAAATGAAATGATAACCAAAGCTGCGAGGGAAAAAAGAAACCTATATTGCTAATGGGAATGTAAACCAGTATAAGCCGCTTTGGAAATCAGTATGGAGAGTCCTCCAAAAACTAAAAATAGGGCCGGGGATTTAGCTCAGTGGTTTTGCCACCTGCTGCGCAAGCGCAAGGACCCGAGTTCAATCTCTTGTACCAAAAAAACCAAAAAACAAAAAAACCCTAAAAATAGAAATTCCATTCAATCCAGCTATTCTCCTTCAAAGTTTCTTCCCAAAAGAGTTAAAGACAACATCTTACAGTGATACATGCATACTCATGTTTATAGCAACACAATTTACAATAGCTTAATCTTGGAAGTAGCCTATATGCCCAAAAAAGAATGCATAAAGAAAATGTGGTATTTATACACAATGGAGTACTACTCTGCCATAAAGGATAAACTTGATCCAATGTAGAAAAATGGATGCACTTTGAGACCATAATGTAAAGTGAAATAAATCAGACACATAAGCTTAAATATTGTATGATTTCTCTTTTATGAGAAATCCAAATTATAAATAAATTAAAGAGTAAAATAAAAGATAATAGGAATCAGGGAGATAGAGCTTCTGAAAAAGGGCAAAGAACCAAGAAATAAAGGGGATGACAAAAAGAATTAAGAGGTGTTATGTACACACATACCAACTGCCCAAGATACAATCATTATGTACTAAACATATACTAATAAAAATTTTTTTAAATGAAACAATCCAAGCCGTAGACTCAATTTTGGTAGTATAGATTATACATATTAATTTAGGTCAGCCAATTGTTAGAACAATGCCTAGAACATAGTTAATGCTGAATATGCAGTACTGTTCTTATTAACATGTCACAATCAACAGAGCTTAACTGAATGTTAATAATGTTAATACAGATTTTGTATTGAGTTGCAAAAACAAAAGGATTATTATAATAGCATACAGTAACTCATCACATAATCAACTCTGTTAATACATCAGTGCTTATTTTGCTATTTTGGTCATATATATTTTATCAATATAATATGAATCAGAAATGCTAGTTTATTAAAAATGACACCAAAAGGAGGAAGAAGATTCCCATTAGAGTAAAAGGAGCTTCTATTCACTGAAACAAAACTACAAGAAGTTACAACAGAGGGCCGGGGATTTAGCTCAGTGGTTCCCCCACCTGCCTCGCAAGCGCAAGGACCCAAGTTCGATCCCCAGCACCAAAAAAAAAAAAAAAAAACCCCAAAAAACAAAAAGAAGTTATGACAGAGAAAAAGAAAAAACCAGAAATGATAAAATTTAATAGACATCCACGACATAAAGCTTAGAAATGGCTTTAATTAAAAGGTGAGGAGGAATGCGGGGGTCTCTACTACTGACAGAGGAGGCAGCACCTAATGATGAGATAAATAAATCTTGGACAGGCTGGGGATTTAGCTCAGTGGTTCTGCTACCTGCTTTGGAAGCGCAAGGTCCCGAGTTCGATCTCCGGTACAAAAAATAAAACAAAACAAAATAAAGCTTGGACAGAATTATCTTAGTAGTGGTCCCAGGCTCAGGATCCCCCAATAACCTGAATTACTAAACTGAATCTATAATATCATTAAAGAACATACTCCAGTTAGTTTTAGATGGACATTCTAGTCTCCACTGAGTGCACAAAACAAATATACTGATGGTTGTAATTTTTCCAAGCATAGCAACAAATTTATATAATCAGCTACTTTTATGTACATTGTTTTTAAATTCTTTAAAATTTATTTAATTTAGAAGGGTCTGTGCATCAGAGGATTTAAGATTTGCAAGAATTTGAAAACAATCAGCCATACTAAACTGGAACTGGAATTAGTAATGTTTACTGATTAATTATAAATGTATTAAATGAAAAAAATTATATTATTGTAGCATAATTTCAACTAAAGACATCAGAAATATATTAGAAATAATAATTATAATTTTGAATGCTAATAAAATACAAATAATTGAATTGCCCATTTATGCACAAATGATGCCTTCCAAAATTAAAAATACCATCAACAATGATTAGAGCTATCACATCTTATATTTTCATTTGCCAATTTTAAATAATGAACCAAAATTTTAAAAATATATTTCCATAATAAATAGTAAGAGCTTCAAAATGGTTATGATGAATATCAATAAAAATTTTCTTACTGGTCCTCAGTTTTTAAAAAAAGGCATAATACATAACTTTAGTGAATCACACAGTTTCTGAAATTCCATTAACAGTAGTAATAGGCACTATAATGATATAAACAAAACTGCAATGAAGAATATTATGTTTCTTTTGTTTAAAAGTAGCTTTCAGGGCTGGGGATTCAGCTCAGTGGTTCCGCCGCCTGCCTCCCAAGCTCAAGGTCCCGAGCTCGATCCCTGGTACCAAAAAAATAAATAAATAAAAATAAAAAATAAAAGTAGCTTTCAGGGCTGGTGATTTAGCTCAGTGGTGCCATGACTGCCTCTCAAGTGCAAGGTCCTGAGTTTGGTCTCTGGTATTAAAAAAAAAAAAAAAAAAGTAGCTTTCAGACTGCTTATAACAAAAGCATAGTTATGATGACAACAAATTACTTACTAACAGAATTATTCTAATAGTAAAGTAGTCCCCAGGTCCAGGATCTCATCATTCATTAAATATTTATTATATACTTACTAGTGTGTGGATATAAAGATGAACAGCATACCAACACAGTATAGGTATTGTACACTGCAATACAGTGTTAAGTGACAAGAGAAATACAAACAAAGTAGAGAATATTATAAAACCAGAATACAAATTTCAACACTGGTGGCTGGGGATGAAGTTCAGTGGTACAGAACTTACCTAGCATTCTTAAGACCCTGTGTTCCCTACCACATCTGCAAAGAAAACAAAAACAAGAAAATCTCCAGATTTCTTGGCAACAAGAGCAAAAAAAAAAAAAAAAAGGGCCGGGGATTTAGCTCAGTGGTTTTGTCACCTGAGGCACAAGGACCCGAGTTCAATCCCCGGTACAAAAAAAAACAAACCAGCAGCAACAACAAAAAAAACCCCATAACTGATTACATAATTGCATTTTTTAAGAGTAGAAGATATTAGCAAGTATGAAATAAAATATGCCAATTGTGACAGAATGTAAGATTTTATAACAGGAAGGACTTTTAAGAGGATAAAAATAAAGGAGGGACTATAAATGGCCTTCAAGCTTCCAAACAGATTTTTTTTCTTAATGGAGAAAGAGATTTGGTCATTTTAGTATTCAGAAGGCAGCTGGTATGTAACTGTACTTGTCAGAAATTAGTACAGGAAAACAATAGCTTAAAGGCTACACAGTACAGGAAGACTGGACCATCAAATGCAGTGGAATGAGCAAAAGTTTGGTTGGAATCCCAACTCCTAACACTACTGTGTCCCTAAGGCAAATTACTCTCAACTCTGGAAGTCTGTTTCTGAATCCCAATGGAGAAAACTTATAGCTCTGAAAGACTTCTGTGATAATTAAATGACATGAGATAATCAATATCTAATGCAACAGGTACTTAGCAACCACTAGGTCTTTTCATTCCTCTTTTAAAATAGTTAAATGTGGAAACCAAAGGAAGGTTACAGAACTTACTTGTTATAGACCAAATACAGAGAAAATAAAAGGAAATAGTATTGAATTTCAGTTATTTTCCTACATCTTGTTAATTAGTATAAATATTATATGACACAAAGACAAATAAAAGAAGGGTTTACCCAGGATATGCTACCAGACTTTATCAACAATGACATACAATGTATGCTTTAAATTGCCACATGCTTATTTGGGTTAAGAAATACTCACGTAGGGCTGGGGATTTAGCTCAGTGGTTCCGCCGCCTGCCTCGCAAGCGCAAGGACCCGAGTTCAATCCCCGGTACCAAAAAAGAAAACAAAAAAAAAGAAAAAAAAAAGAAATACTCACGCATGTCAAATTTTACATCACATGACTTTCAGAAGGCACATATTTAAATTTGCTTAAGAATATCCATAAGTATAATACCTCATTAAATAAACAGAATGCTTTTAGAACTTTACAGTAATCAGTCTTTTTGTGGTGAGAAGTGAGGGAGCTGGAGCAAGAGGAAATCTGTGCCACTTATGATGAATTTTATCCTTTATGGACAAAAATAAGAGACTTGAAAATAATCACTTTCTGTAGTTATGCTAGGACAGTTTGAAGCCAATTTTTAATATTCTTAACAATAGTAAAAAATAATTAACATTTGAAAAGCTGTATTATTATAGTCAGGGATACTTAATCTCCAAAGCAGCAGTGTCTTAATTCAGGCTATAATTAAATGACAAGCACTCATCTGAGTTATGATCATACATCTGGTTTAAAGTTTATGTTTTGTCTATTTAAATTATTATAGTTATTATAATTCTGTCTAGACAATGCCAAATATATTTTGTCACTAAACAGTTAAGGCAAATACTGGCAACAGTGTGTCCTCCTCATATCCTCTCACTACATAATATATATTATAAGGAAGTACTATTTAACTTGTAAGACTAGGATTAATTTGGTGCTGTTTATTACCTTATTTATAAAACAAGTTATGTTCCTTTTAAATTTTTAATATGAAATTATCAGTATACTCGCTTCGGCAGCACATATACTAAAATATGAAATTATCAGTATGGCTAGAGGTAGATTTCTATAAAGGTGGTAGGATTATTTCAGCAATGATGATGTTAGTTCTTCAAAGATTTCAACATCAGATAAAACAATCATAGTTGAGGGCTGGGGGGTATAGCTAAGTGGTAAATCACCTGTTTAGCAAGCATAAGACCCTGGCTTTGAACGCCCACATTCCTCCCCCAAATAATACTTGTTAATTTCACTGAAAACCACACTAATACAAGAATAATGTAAATAATAAACTTATTTTTTTCTAAAGAGTCACAGGGTACTTTTGCATATGGATGTTTTATATCTTTATGGTACACATACACAAACTAAGAAGCACTTTTCATTTGTACAAAGAAATTAGAGAAAATGTCTAATAACAACAGCAGCTGTCCATACTTCAGAAATGAAATGCTGTTATGATACCCAGTAAAGTAAGTATCTTCCCCACAAGAGAAGAAAATCGAAAGCCAGGCTAGGAATGCCTGAAACTCTGTAAAGAACATCACCTACACTCACTCGTCTAAACACGCCAAGTATTCACAGTGAGTACTAAAGTTTGTGACATGAAAAGGTCTATTATCAAATAACTTTAAAAATTAATACCACCGAAGCATCATCAAGAGTAGATTACAACTGGGTGTAGTGGTGCACACCTGTAATCCCAACTACTCAGGAGGATGAGTCAGAAGGATCTCAAGTTCTAGGCCAGCTTGGATATTTACAGAGAAAACCCTGGGTTCAATCTCTAGTACTGCTAAACAAACAAACAAACAAACAAACAAATTTATTTACTTTTTAAAAGGCCTGGGGATATAGTTCAGTGTTCCCTGGATTGAATCCCCAGTATCACATGGGAGGAGAGGATGGTTTTGGTAGTAGAGATCACATAAAAAAAGATTTGTGAAATCTTTAGAAGTACCAAACAAAGGAAAGTCATAAATATTTTTACAAATTTGGCTGCTGACATAACCTGCAGATAAAAAAAAATTTTAGACTAGCACTTTAATATGAAAACTATATGAAAAAGTATTGTAAAATTATAAAACTCTTAGAAGAAAACAAGATGAAATGTTTGTGGCCTTAGAAAAAAATTATTTTCTTAGCTATGACAACCTCAAAGCACAAGCAATAGCAACAATAAAAGATCAAGTGACTTTGTCAAAATTAAAAATTTTGTTCTTCAAAGACCATCAAGAAAATGAAAACCAAGAAAATGTATGTAAACTATATATCTGATAAGAATAATATACAGAATAAAGAATTCTTAAAACCCAACCCAATTTAAAATAAACAAAAGATTTAAAGATATTTCCCATAAGAAGATATACAAATTAGCATCAAAAGACAAGAAAATACCCTTAATATCATTACTTGTCAAAGAAATGCAAATCAAAACAGTATGGGTTACTCACTCAGAGAGCCATAATTACATTGCTAGAAAATAAGTGTCAACAGGGATGTTGGAACCCTGCTGGCAAGAATGTAAAATGATGCAGATGCTTTGGGAAAATAGATGGACAATACTTCAAAAGGTTTAACAAAGAATTACTACATAAAACAGTAATTTTACTTCCAAATATTTATTCAAAAAGCTGAAGATTTATGTCCACCAAAAAACTTGTACATTAAAGTTCACTGTGCAATATTCATAACAGCCAAAAGGTGGAAACAATCCAAATGTCTACCAGTTGGTGAAAGGATAAACACAATGTGAAGTTACCATGCAATGAGATGCTAAAGGATCATTAAAAAAAGAATGTATTGATACATTCTACAACATGAGTGGACCTTGAAAGCATTGTCCAAGTCAAAGAAACTAGACATAAAGAACCACATATTATAGATTCTAATCACATAAAATGCTCAGAATATGCAAAAACATGGACACATAAATTAGTTGTGAGGGGCTGGAGGGAGGAGGCAAATGATGGACTGCTAATGGACATAGGATTTCTTTTTGGATTGCTGAAAATGTTCTTCAATTTTGCAGTGGTGATGGTTGCACAATTCTGAGAATATTCTGAAACTCACTGAACAGGATTTTTTAAAACAGTGACCTTTATGATATTGTAATTATACTTCAATAAAGCTTTATTTTTTTCTTTAAAAGTTCCTCACATAAATGATAGGGGAAGTCCTTCTGGGGTGATGGGTCTAGTTTCATAAGTGATTAATAGCTAGCTATTCATCAATTTTTTTTATTTATGTGAGTTCCTTTAAAATATCATTATATTTCAATAAACAAAATTTTCAAAAATTTAATATTAGGTCAATAGCCCCCAAACAATGAAGATTAGAGAAATATTCCCTTCTGCATTAATTAAAAAAAAATGTGTTCTTTCTAAAAAAAGCTGTATAGCCTCATTAAGTTACTGATGGGAACTTAAGTAACTTCGCCTTCTTTACTGAAACCATTTAATATTCATATTCTGGTAATTAAAGCTTAAAAGTTTTTAAATTACAAAATGATATTTAAAGGGGGAATTTGCAACAATATTAACAATTTCATTATAAAGGTTAATGTGAAAGAGAAGTAGCAAACAGTTTCTGGATCATTAAAAATGCCCTTATTGCTGGGGATTTAACTCAGTGGTTCTGGCGCCTGCCTCGCAAGCACATGGTCCTGAGTTCGATCCCTAGTACAAAAAAAAAAAAAAAAAAGCCCTTATTGATAATATGTTGCCCAGATTGTGGGCTCACTATGCCTATTGTTTTTGAGCTTTCCTGAAACCATTTCAACTAGTGAGGGTTGGCAAGGAATGCCTGCCTGCCTTCTTTCTTAAAAGCTTAGGAACCTCTGGATTCCAATTCACACTGCAGAGACCTGAATGGGAGGGGAATCTACAGTAAGAGGGAACTCTTCTTCTGACAGATTCTGGAAGGAGAGTCTGGCATTAAAAAGAATAATGCTATAAACACAGGTTTAGCAGAGCAGATATAATAGTGCAATGTCATTATTACTTACATGCCCTACTCTAGGAACTTAACAATTATTTACGATATAAATAGCTATCTCCCCCCCAATCAAATTTTTGAAATACATGAAGGGACTATGAACACAATCTAAACCAAACTGATAAGTCTCAATGGCATTTTAATTCAAGATAATAATTCCAAACCACCAGTTGAGTATGTCAAATTACAGGCTTCTTTCCATAAAGCAAGTTTTAAAATAGTAGAAACATTTTGTTATTTAGTACAATGACATATTTATTGTACTAAACATGAAGTATGAAGTGTTATTTGGTATGATGTCAAAGATTATTGTAAGTCTTATATAATTTAAGTGACAATTTATCCATCTGAAAAACAGAATAGAGACTGTGGCAGGGAGTACAATTAAGAAGCATCTCCCCTCCACCCCAATGCTAAGGATCAAACCAGGGCCTTGTGTAATCACTCTACCACTGAACTGTATCCTTAGCCTCAAAAAGACAAATTCAACATCAAAGATTCATTACCAAAAAATGCACTCTGGCTAAAAGCTATAATCACAGCACTTATTTTTAAAGCCCTCTCAGAAACTAGATATTAAGAGATGATAAATTCAGCCTCATTAATATTTATCAAACTGCAGAAATGAGTGGAAGAGTGTGGTATTACATCTTAAAATATGATCCTTTACTTAACAAATTTTAAGGCTCCAAAAGGTGCAGCATCATTCCCCAGAATTAACTGCAATTCAAGGAAACCTTATTAGACAAAACACAAATTACAATAGTATTTAAGGCAACCACTGTTAAAATGGTTCAAAGTAACAAAACTACTCAATTATATGTGATATGGCATAGAAAAGCATGGAAGTCAATAGTATTAAACATTCTAAAATGATAATATTAGAAGAAAAAGCAAATTTGTTAGTTCCCTTTCATAAGCATTCCTCAAGCAATGTAAAACAAGAGTGCAAATTACACTTTGATGTGTAGATCCTTTTGAAAGCTACTCTGCCTTGTTTTATATGAAGCATCTGTAGCTAAAATGAACACCTAGTGAAGAGTATGGAAGCTGCATTACATAAGCAGACGTCAGAACTGTGCCAAGCTGATTCTAAGTTACTTTAAACATGTACACAGAGTCCAAAATTAGTGACGGCTTACTTCTTAGACCTAACAGATAATTACCCTCATCATGATGAAAAGAATTTTAAATGTAAGCTAATAGAGGTATTTTTCCTTTAGCATAGCTCTGCTTTAAAAGTGAACCTCAAGACTTTAATTAAAATAGGAAATGGTTTGCTACATAGTAAAAACACTTTTCAGACTAGTGAGGCAGAGAAAAAAAGAGAGACTTGCATGAGGAAGAAAAGAGAACAGAAGGTAGAGAAATAAGAAAGGAAAAGAAAAACCAAGAGGATAGAGGACAGAATGATCTATTAAAAGACATTATAAACTAGCAGAATAAATTCTTTCCTTTTTTAATATGTGAAATAATCTATGGTTTCTCTTATCTGTGCTTTGAAAAATCTAGACAAAATGTTAAGAAAAATAACTAGGTCTTAGATTTCTAAGTCTTTAGCTTTTAAAAAAAATGGTACTTCTTAAGATACATCAACTCTCATATTTGAGGTGTAATTTCTATTTACAATGATGTTATAAAAGCAAACTTAATATGATATAAAAGATAAATGAAATTCAGTAAGTAATATATATTAGTTTGATTACTCAGTTTCATGTACATCAGCTCAGACACATATCTAATATAAAAATCACTCATCAGTGAACTCAACACTTACCTGAAACTTTAATTCATACAATTTCACAACTAGTACAACTGAATTAATTTGTGTTAAGCACATAATTGTGTCACAACATATGTATGCATGTAGGTGACTTTCATAAAACATTACAGCCAAGGTAGACACATGGTCTACTCAAATGTTTTTAAAATGTGTATCCAAGCTGGTGTGGTGGCACATGCCTATAATCCCAGCACTCTGAGAGGCTGAAGCAAGAGGATTCCAAGTTCAAGTCCAGCCTGGGGAACTTAAAGCCTGTCTCAAAATTTTAAAAAGGGTAAGAACATAGCTCAATGTGAAAGCCCTAAGTTTAATCTCCAGTACCACAAACAAACCTGTGTATCCAATCCTGTCGAACTTAATTATAATCAGACTCATCATTTCACAGAAACCTCTCTCTAGCAAATAGTAGCTACTTGAAACAGCAGTGACCCTCTTCTAAATTGACAGCCTTTAAGCAGACCATTGAGAAACACACCCTGCTCAAGACAGAACATATTTTGTTCCCAAGGCAGCAAGCCAGATAACACAATTCAATGTTTATATTACACTTTACTGAGAACTAACACTTTAAAATACCACAGTCAATACGCAAAGAAGTAACCTGCCTACTTAATGATTTGAGAGGTTTCAAGTGCATGTTGGTATCTATAAATGGTATCAATATAATCTATGCACACATCAATATACCTATGTATGTATACTTATATCATTGCTTCAGTACGTATTATAAACAATCTACATGGATCACAAAGCTATCATATAAAATTCTGTAACATCCTGAAAATTAAAAGCACAATAAAACATAAAAAAGTATGACTGAGAAAGTCTGGCATACGATTCACAGAGTATAACATACTAAAATGAAATGTCAAAATTGTGTAGGCTCAGGACAGAAAGAATACAACATTAGCTTTTCTCTTTTAAATTATTTTTTTTCCTTCTAATATTTCTTTTCTTTTTGTTACCGGGGACTGAACTCGGGACCTTGCGCTTGCAAGGCAGACTGTGGAACCACTGAGCTAAATCCCCGGCCCTTTCCTTCTCGTATTTCTAAGCGATCACCATATATATAATGCCTATTTGAAATTATTAGCAAGTAGTTATTTTTAAAGTATGAGTAATTAGACCAAAAGCAACTCTTCTATTTACCCAAAAGAAGGAACCATTACTGAGAATCAATGCCTAGTAATTCTGTTCTTAACAGACAGGTGTTGTGTGTTCTGGCATGTTATATGAAAATCATTTATGAGAAGAACAGGAAAAAAATTAGAAGTCAGTTCTCACTATTGGAACAGATAAGTGATTGAGCAGATTTCGGATATCATGAAACTGAATTCAACTGGCTGACTGATCACCCTAAGAGAAATCAGTCTAGATGCTGGCATTCTCTGTAGATAGAAAAAGAGATGGAAAGAAAAAGGCAATAGTGACATGAATAAACAAACAGGCCTTAGAGATCTTTCTGAATAGTAAAACTGAAGGAACTAGACATTCTTTGGATAGGAACTAGTCACAGGCTTTGCTACTACCAAGATCCTATTAGGCCAGCAGTAAATTGGGAAGCTAAAGCCCACGTTAGTGAAAAAATGGGAGGGCTGATGTCAGCCATTAAAGCAGCAGCAAGATTGACAAAGCTACCTGTTGTGGCACACAGCTGTAATCCCAGCGCTCAGGAAACTGAGGCAAGAGAATCATGAGTTTGAGGCCAGCCTGGGCTACAGAGCAAGTTCAAGGATGGCCTGGACTACAGAGCAAGGCTGTGTTTCAAAAGAGGTGGGGATTTAGCTCAGGGGTTCTACCACCTGCTTTGCAAGCACAAGATCCCAAGTTCAATTCCTGGTACCAAAAAAAAAAAGTGGGGGGAAAATATTATGGTCTGAGGTGCCTTAAAAAATAATAACCAGAGAGTAAACTTTAATTTTAAAACATTTGTATGAGTTGTACACAAAGCTCTTTATTGTGACATGAATACTATTGCATAATTAGATATGAAACAATTTTATTTTTAACGATTAGAACATTTTTTTAATGATTAGAACATTTTAAGCAATCTTACATTTAGTGTAAGCTTTTATCAGTTTTCAAACTAACCAACTGAAGTCTAGCTTATTTTTTTCTGTAACTATTCATGTTCTTAAAGGTATTAAGGAAAGATGAAATTTAACAAAAGATAAAAGAAAATACATATCAATAGGTAGTAATTTATATGCTAGACTAAGATAATTTTTAAAAACTAAGTTTCTTCTTATAACCAAGAATTTTATTTGGAGAGGGTTAGTAAAATAAAACCATCTTTGAATCAAACTATTTTAAAATGAGGTATTATTTACTTTGGCTTTAAAATAACTGCATGCTCAACTTGGATAAACATGAAGAACAAAGTTCATTCAATTCCTAAATTTGAGAGTTGATGTTTTAATTGATCACTAAAAACTGTCTAATTAATTATTAGAGAAAACTTTCTGTACATAAAAAGATAAACCCTACAACTTCAGCTGTTTCACAGTAAAGGGAAAATGTTACCTTTTTACTTTCTGTCTATGTATGCTGTTAGAAGAAAATGGCCTGAAGGTAGAAAGCAACAGAAAGTAGGAAACTGCATAATAAGCCTGATGTGTATGAAAACTGGAATATAGTCTCAAATGGAAAGTTATGAAAAAAAAGGGCTAAAAAACCCCCAAAGTAATGAATTTAATACTTGAAAGAGAGAATAGGTTCTGGAACCAGACTGGACTGCCTGGGGGTCCAATCCTGTTCTTCTAATTACCAGGTAGGTAAGACTAGACAAGTTTCAATGACCAATCTGTATCTCAATTATCCCATCTATATAATAGCACATAATCCAGAGAACAATAGTTAAGGACCAAGTGAGCAAATACAGTATCTGGCACTCAATGAGGTACAAAATAAAAGTCGGTTATTATTGTTTCCATCTACACTTTGTTTTAATTACTAGCACTGTTTGGCCTGGGGATTTAGCTCAGTGGTTCCAGGGCCTGCCTCGAAAGAGCAAGGACCTGAGTTCGATGCCCAGTACCAAAAAAAAAACAAAAAAACAATTACTAGCACTGTTTTTTAATCTTTCAATTACTGAAACAATAACCTAGCTTAGTGCAACTAATTACTAACGAGAAAATGTTAACTTTACCTAATGACAATTTTAATAGTCTGGGATAAATACCATTAATTTGGCATATCTTCATTTTTCTAGCTATAAATTAGAGATATTTGCCATCAGATTATTTTAAAATCATTAGATACAGCAAATCTTAAGAAGCTCTTTAAAAGCTTAAAAAGTAGTAATATTTGCTCTCACTCAATGCTCTAAAAACAAAGCAGCAAATTGTATGTATCAGATGTTCCCATTCCGATACAAGGCACTTGTTTTAAAATATACCTGGCCAAATGAGCTTGTATGTAACAGTTGCTTTATTTTTCAGAAATTCCTACAGAAAGCAATTTAACTCTAAAAAGCTGAGAGTAATAGCATATTCAGTAAGGGCACTGAAAACTTGCAATGTTGGGCTGCCCCCTACAGGCCTGAATATGCCTATCCCTTTTAAAAGGTGTTTAAGATGAGTATGATTCAGATTTTACCTTAGAATAATATCAACACTGTCAGGCCAGTAGTGCACACCTGTAGTCCCACCACTCAAGAGGCTGAGGCAGGAGAATGGAGTATTCAAGTCCAACCTGGATGCATAGCAAGACCTTGTCCCCTACACCCCCCCAAACACTGACTAAAGCAAATTATTATCTGCTCATTCATTCATTCATTCATTCATTCCTTCTAATAGGAAATAGTCTCTGAGAGTCATTTATAAAGATACAGAGAAATGAAACAGTCCTTGTCCTTGGGTAATTCATAGGTTACTGATTACAGAGAGACTATATACTTCAATAGAAAAATAGGCTAATAGGCAAGTTTAGAAGCACTCTGTAAGTGCTATTCTTTTACTTGTATGTTTAATAAACGTCTAAATTACTCTAAAAAGTGAAATTAACTTTATGGACTAATCTTAGATTGCTATTCATTACAAAAAGTTGAAAATTAATGATCTGTCTTCAACGTACCAGTATTCTGTTTGTAACTGTTATCTTCACTTAGACCAGAGTTCTTTCAAGAAGTGAGCATTTAGGTCCGGGTATTTGGCTCAGTGGTTCCACCACCTGCCTCGCAAGCACAAGGACCAGAGTTCGATCCCCGGTACCAAAAAAAAAAAAAGAAGTGAGCATTCATTGTATACTTGTGTCTTTCTTTACATGAGGTATGAGCCACACATATTTTATTTTTCAATTTTTTATTACTATGTTTGCAGTATATGATTATATTCCTCATGGGGAGTTGGTACATATACGTAACACATCCAGGTTCTTTCTTATCCCCTTCTCTCCTCCCCCCTCTTCCCTCTGGATCACTTTCCATTTACAAAAGACATATATTTCCCTATTTCATATTTGCAAAGGAAAAGTGTAGAATTAGTCTCAAACTGAAGATGCTAAGCTACTTGAACAAAAACTAGGCCTTAGGAGTGGAACGCTTCATTTTTCCACTTTCCTCTGCAAAGTAGAATGAAGCAGTGGAGCAAAGGGAAAGTATTCTAAAGGTTTCATCTCATGGGGAGAAAAAGCAGTAAAAGAACAGTGTCTTGGTATATAAATGGGTCTTTAAGAATATGATCATGAAGGGCCAGGGATTTAGCTCTGGTTCTGCCGCCTGCCTCGCAAGCACAAGGTCCCGAGTTTGATCCCCAGTAACCTCCCCCGCAAAAAAGAATATGATCATGAGCTTACACAAAGTGAAGGTCAACATTATGGAGTGAAAACACCAAAGTGCCAAATGTAAAAGGAAAATAATAATAGCCTCAAATTAGTCAATGATTTAGCATCCATTTCTCATTAAATATTCTGGAAAAGAATTACTAATAAAGACTATAATTCTAAATGATGAAATGTTAAAATTAAATCAGTTAATTCAAGAAACCAAACAGAAATGTCTGCTAGGAGCAACATGCAAGCATCTTAACAATGCATTTCAGAAAAAGAAATGGTTCATTAAGAACAATATTATTGTTTGTTTCACCAATGGCATAAATACATAAAAATTGACACTGAATTTTAAAACCTACAAAACATCTAAAAATATAAAAAATAAAGCACTAGATCTATTTGAAGAAAATTATAGAATTTGTACATAAAAGAAAATCTGCTTAAGAGAGAGATCATCTTGCCCAAGCAAGTATAAGACAAATTATAACAAAATTAAAATTGAAATTTAATATATTTCTGCTTATATTAAACAGCACACTATGAGAAATTGCATAAAGCAATTTTAAAAGCCACGTGGGAAAATGAGTGACTGAAAATAACCAGGGGAAAAGTATAGAAAAGGGGGAAGAATGACCTGTTCCAGTAGTTATGAAAACACACAATTAAGAATAATTGCTAGAGGGCCGGGGATTTAGCTCAGTGGTTCTCCCGCCTGCCTTGCAAATGCAAGGTCCAGAGTTCGATCCTCAGTACCAAAAAAAAAAAAAAAAAGAATAATTGCTAGAAAAATACTAGAATTATAAATAAATATAGTAAAAGTAGAACAGAGTATCTAGACATAAATTCCAATAGTCAAACCACTTTAATAAAAAGCAGAGGTAGACTGTTTAGCCAGTGGAAAAAGGATAGTTTGTATTAGGAATGAACAAGCTGTGGCCCGCAAGCTAAACTGTGCCATCCACCTGTTTATGTAAATAAAGCTATACTGGAACACAGCCATCCCTATCATGAGCAAACTTTCTAAGGATGCTTCCATGCCACAAAGCCACACAGTTGCAACAGAACCATCTGGTCTGCAAAGCTGAAAATGTTTACTTTCTGCTCTTTAAAGTCTGCTACCCCTTAAGGATCTGGGTGGAGGAAGTACTGGGGAGTAGCCTCCCATACTTCTGGGATTTCAGGGATGTGGCACTATGCCTAGCTAATGTATGAATGGATAAACAGTATGTGAGATATATATATATATAATACATATATAATATTTTATATATATTATATATATATGTATTATTAAACCTTAAGAAAGAAGGAAATTTTGGTGATACAGCCTGTGAACCTTGAGAAATAAGTCAGTCACAAAAAGAATGTTGCATTCAGAAGGCTAGGCAGGAAGATTCCAAGTTTGAGGCTAGCCTAGAATACTTAGTGAGGCTGTCTGAAAAAAAAAAGACAAATAGGGCCGGGAATTTAGCTCAGTGGTTCCACTGCCTGCACCGCAAGCACAAGGTCCCAAATTTGATCCCTGGCACCAAAAAAAAAAAAAAAAAAAAGACAAATAATGTATGATTCCCCATACGTGAGGTACCTAACATAGTCAAACTCAGAAAAAGTAGCTGCCTAAAAGATAATAGACTTTCAATTCTTCAGGAAATTTTGGAGAACAGATGTACAACAATGTAGATGTACTTTTAACACTACTGGACTGTATACTTAAAAATGATGAAGATGCTAAAATTTATGTTATATGTATTTTACCAAGATTCAACATTTTAAAATAAATTTTTGAAAAAGAAAAGGTACCAATTTTTAAAAAATCAAGCAAAGAACGTATGGTTAGCTATGTAACATAGAATATTTATATTTCACTCTATTAAAGAAATTAAATATCTGCACAGTCAAAATGTATTACAAATTGCACAATGTATTTTTTTTGAAATGACAAACTAAAGTGAAGCAATAATAATCACTTTATTAAACAATAAGTCCCTCCTCCAATAGAAAACAACAAGAACAGAATTATATCTCACCAACATTTATAACCCTGGAAGAGCAGGAATCCTAACAAATGTGGCCATAATTTGCCACAAATTTGTATTCTCACACTTCAACATTAATAAATCAACATTTCTGAAAACAAAACTGTAAAATTTGGCTCCTTCAATTTAGGAAGCACCAAGTTAATGCCTACCATCCTAGTTTCCATTTTTAAAAATATGCTCTTTTTGGGTTGGAGATTTAGCTCAGTGCTGCTGCACCTGTCTCACAAGTGCAAGGTCCTAAGTTTGATCCCCAGTAACAAAAAAAAAGACCTCTTTCTCTTCCAAAATCCCTATCTGTTTAAATTTTTAAGCGTAATACAATAGGAAGTAATAGATTAGCTTAAGTAAAAATGGCTAGTAAACCTCCAAATTAAAATGAACATTTTTTTTCATTTATTGAGTAATAAATTCATTTTTTCATTGGGAAAGACGTTCTGGTGATTATGAAAGATAATAAAACTAAATTCTAATTCTAGTTTATTTTACTATTATATAACTGATGAAAAACATCTTCCAAAGACAAGTAGGAGCACGTTAGCTATTATTAGACAACAAGCATAGCTTACCAGCTTTGTGTTTTTGTGTAAAACTAAACATTGTTAAATTGTTCCTAAGAAGGCTAGGTGAATTTATTTACAATCTCAAAAACATGTAGATAATTAAATGATCTTTGTTGACTAAATAGGAATGGATATTCAGATTATTTATTCTTTATAGGATAAAGAAAAAACTCCTTAATAAGGTCTGACTCTAACTCTTGAAGCCCCAACTCTAATTGTCTTTTTTTTTTTTGGTACCAAGGATCGAACTTGGGTCCTTGCACTTGCAAGGCAGGCGGCAGAACCACTGAGCTAAACAAACCCCTGGCCCCCCACTCTAATTGTGTCAAGACAAACAGGATGTCCTAAGATTCACAGGGCCCCCTTTGACTCAAAGCTCTTCTTGTGACTCTGTGCCTACCCATGAGTCCATCTAGCTGTCAGATATTAGGATGTAACAAGCAAGACAGCTTTGTCTGTCCTCCCAAACTTCACCTACGGACATTATGCTTTTAGTGCACTATATAACTCTTTCTTCACAGAAATCACTGCTGCAGTTTTATATTTGTTTGTATAGTGAGTTGTTTAGTTTAACCTTTTGACCATAAGCTTTCTGTAATTGGTGATGCATAATATTAATCACCATGGGAACCTCCTACGCACAGCAGTGGACACAGCATGCAAATACTTGTAAGTAAATGAACTCACATTAAAGAAATGAATAAATCTTTCTTACCCAAAGTACAGTATATTCCCAGGACAACCTTATAAACCCATTGCTTTTTGAAAAACAAAAGTGATAGCCTTATTTTCATCATGGTCAATCAAACATACAAAATTAAATATCACATGGTTTCTCTTACATGAGAAACACAAAATAGAAATAAAGAGCAAAATAAAAGATAATAGGAAATAGGCAGGCAACTCTTTTGCAAAAGAGACGGAGACCAAGAGATGGAGGAGGGGAAGGAGGAGTAGAAAGAGATAAAAAAAATTCAGATGTGTTATGTACATGTACCAACTCCCCACAATGAAGGTAATTATGTATTGCAAACATGCACAAATAAAATTTTTTTTAAATTTTAGAAGACTACATGGTCATTTTACAAATCTTTTTGATCAAATGTCCTCATTAGTTATCATCTATTTACATGTGCTATTCTAAATAAAATTTTGGTTGTATTTCAAAAACACTTCCTGCCATTAACCTCATTTCTAGAATACTGGCTATTACTGAAGCACCTGGATTTTAGGAACACAAACCTGAAACTCACACACCAACCCAAACTGTTATGTAAATGAGAGAAACATGGTCTGTAACATCTCTGGACAAATTTAACTTTTACCATTAATACCCTGTTACTCGATTATAGTCTTCTTGAGCCCATGATGAATACACTGCAGATGACAGAGAAATAGTTTTCCAACAATCTTTACAAAAAATTAATCTTAAAACACCACTACCAGTCACATATTTTCTGGGTTGCTATCAGTTTATGTATTTGACAAAGGTACACTTTGTTTTCTGTGATAAATGTGTTGTGAAAATTTTACAAAAAAAATTATGTACTGTTCATAAATCAGTTCTTTGCTTTTGTCATTCTGAGCGACTGACATAAAATCTGACTTTCAGTTTCTTCATTTATTAAATCAAATAATGACTCCCACCTCCTAGAATAGTTTTGAGACTTCAACATGAAAATAGGCCTTATTCAAATATGCCCAGGCCCCCTTGCTCCCTCCTTGCTATATAGGAATTCTAATAAGATTCTGCAGAGTAAAATAAGTATTTTAGTAAAAATCATTCCATTTATGTCTTAATAAACACAGATTTTTCAGATTTTCTTTAAATCTTATTAATTTAGGGTCTCAAATAGTACAGTTACTTACATATAGTTATATTTAAAAGTAAAGGGTGCCAATTAATCAAAATGTTGCCTAAGTAAAAGCTACGCTTAATAAACAGACTATCACAACTATATAAACTAATCAAAAGTTAGCAACAGAAATACCTTTAGATTATATAACTTGAAAAAAGGAAAGCAAGGTCCTATCTATCTTCGGTCATAAATAAATAGAAATTTAAAAATACAAAATGGGGAAAGCCAGGAAATGATAAATTGGCAAAAGCTAGAACTCTTGAATTTTTACATTCACTTACATACCAGAGATCTGAAATTTTATTGAAATTCAATAAAGAAGAACCAAAATGGAAAGGGGGTAAAACCAAAAGCAAAGTTGTACAGTTAACTGAGAACCAATAAAGTCCTCAGGCTTTTTTTGTTTTTAAAGAGAAAATGCCCACTGCCCGGATACAGTAAAGATCAGGCAGCAAATTCTGCTCTAAGAGAATCCCCGTCTGGTAGCCAGGTTTTGTCAAGCAAATTGAGAATTTTCTACCTTCCCCCTTTCTATCTAATTACAGAAATTTACAGAAACCATTTTGTCCATACACACACATTTTCTTGGTCATTCTGTCCTCACCAAACCCCCTTTCTCAAAAATCCTCCTGTATTATGACACAATAGTAAGAGATATAGACTGCTGGTTTTCTTTTAGAATGAATGACAAATTTAAAAAAGGAAGACCTTTCCTCTGTAAAGGTGCACTATTATACAGACAATAATAATTTCTGCATTAAGTAATACTATAATAGACATTCCCTACAGGAACTTAATGTATCAACAATAAAGTAACTATAGTAGTGTTAAATATATATGCCAGATCTGAACAATCCACATAAATGCTGGGAAATATAAATCTCAAAAAAATTTTGGGACTCTTCTTTTGGAAGTGTCTTCCGAGACTATGGCATATTTTATTCCACTAAATTCCACAAATAAGACACTTTGGTAGGCATGGGAATCCCTTAAGTATGTGTCTATGGCACTCATTTTATAAGAAAATAAGATTAATGAATCATAAATGATTCTACAATGTTAAAAATTCATACACTGAGCACTTTTGCAGAGGTTGTTACATTTCTGTGAGCCTTTTTCATAACATGTTCATGAGTGATCTTGCTTTATGTGTATTTTTGTTTAAAAACAACATCATGCCCTGGGGTCTACTTTGAAAAGCAAAATTCACCAACAAAAAAGTGCAAAAAACAGAAATAACACATGGCACCCAACAGATTATAAAACAGACAGTATGTGAGGTGAAACAAGACTGCAAAATGTTGCTTTGTTCAGTTTCAGCTGGGAATTTGGGCATGAGGCAAATCAAATTTTTTACCACTCTGTACAACCATGAAAGACACAAAGTGCTTCAAGTACTGATGTAGAAATTGCAAATAACTGTAATACATAAATGAATCAGCAAATACAGAAGCTACAAATAATGAGCAAGAAGTGTATATGAGTCAAAAATTTCAGTGAAATCTCTGATTTGATTGCCACCAAAAGCTACAGATCTGAGAAATCCTAATACTGTTCAGTTAGGTACAAACTTAAAAGTTTAGGACAAGAATGCTTCAACAAGTAAGCTGTCTGGGACTTTCACAAATGGGTATTTTTTTTAAAACATTACTTCCTACCTGATATATTCTAAAAGGGATATAACGAAATCCATTTTCTTCTGCAGGATATTCCATGAGTTTACGATTGATGGCCCAAAACTGGTCAAATCTGTCTGAAATGATACAAATTATTTATTATTAAAGAGGAATACTATAATAAGACATGAAAGTTTAAAAAAAAATCCTACCAGATGCTTCTGAAAAGACATAATGAACACAGTACTTTTTCTTTACGCTTGGGTGGGTGTGTGTGGGGTAGTAGGGGTTGGAACTAGAGCCTCATGCATACTAGACAAGCATTCTAACACTGAGCTACATCTCCAGTCAATTTCCTTTCCTTTCCTTTTGTTGAAAGTGAGTCTCACAAAATAGTATGATACTGGCAAAAGAACAGACCTGAGGATTAATGGAACAGACTAGAAGATGCAGAAACAACTCCAGACATACTCAACCACCTTATCTTTAAAAAGGAGCCAAACACCTTCACTGGAAGAAAGATAGCCTCTTTAATAAATGGTGCTGGAAAAATTGACTTTCCACATGCCAAAGATTAAAACTAGACCCATATCTTTTACGACGTACTAACCTAAAATTGAAATGGATCAAAGATCTAAATATTAAAACAGAAACACTAAATCTGCTGGAAGAGAAAATAGGTAGAATGCTTCAGGACACAGGAGTAGGCAAAGACTTCATGACCAAAACCCAGACCGCACAGGAAATACTACAAAGAATCAATAACTGGGACCTCATCTTATTAAAAAGCTTTTGCACAGCAAGAGAAACCACCAACAGAGTAAAGAGACAACCCACAGCGTGGGAAAATTTTTTTTATCAGCTATTCAGTTAAAGGACTATTATCTAGAATATATAAAGAACTAAAGCAAATCAGATCTCCAAATTTAAAGACCCATTGCA
Organism: Heterocephalus glaber; assembly: GCF_000247695.1. The sequence goes on along the minus strand of NW_004624780.1, from coordinate 16,083,128 downwards.
AAAATGGGTATATGAGGGCTGGAGATTTAGCTCAGTGGCACCACACCTGCCTCACAAATGCAAGGTCCTGAGTTCGATCCCCAGTACTGAAAAATAAATAATTTTTTAAAAAGGGGCAACTGAAATAAAAAGATACTTCTCAGATAAAGAATTAGAAACAGGAAATAAATATATGAAAAAATGTTCAACATCACTGTTCATTTGAGAGATGCAAATTAAAACAATGCTGAGATCCTACCTCACTCCGGGAAGAATGGCTGCTATCAAGAAATCATCCAATAACAAATGCTAGAGGCGCTGGGGGTAAAAAGGAATCCTTCTCCACTGCTAGTGTGAATGAAGGCTGGTGCAACTACTGTGGAAATCAGTGTGGAGATTTCTCAAAAAACTAAAACTAGAGGTTCCATTTGACCCAGGTATAACTCTTCTTGGTATCTTCCCAAAAGAACTAAAAGCATCATAACACAGCGATATATGCACACCCGTGTTTATAGCAGCACAGTCTGTAAGAGCTAAATCCTGGAAACAGCCCAAATGTGCATCAACTGACAAGTGGATGAAGAAGATGTGGGGTTTTTTTATACAATGGAGAACTACTCTGCCATATAGGAGGATGCGCTTCAGACATTTATAGTTAAGTGGATGGACCTTGAGACCACATGTTTAAGTGAAAAAAATCAGACACACATGTTTAAGTACTGAAGTTTCTCTGCTGTGAGAAAACTAAAGTGGAAATAAGGACTAAAATATATAACATATTGGGAAAGGGGAAGAAAATGTTCAAATGGGAAGGGAAACAAGAGAGGATGGAAGAAGAAAGGAAGGAAGGGACAAGAAAAAAGGTGAAGCAGAAAAAGCATTTGACAAAATCCAACATACGTTTATGATAAAAACCCCACAAAAAATCGGAATAGATGGTCTCTATCTCAATCTGATAAAAGCCATCTATGAAAAACCAACAGCCAATATCATACTCAATGGTCAAAAAATGAAATCCTTCACACAAAAATCAAGAACAAGACAAGGATGTCCACTATCATCACTCCTCTTCAATACAGTTTTGGAAATATTAGCCACAGCA
>NW_004624780.1:16058809-16080115 GCF_000247695.1 Heterocephalus glaber | reverse complement strand
AAAAAAAAAAAAGAATCAGGACCAGAATCTGGGTCTTCTAATTCAAAGTCCACAACTGTTTCAAAACTGTATCTTAACAACTAGGAGTGGTGGCACATATCAACGATCTCAGCTGCTTGCGAGGCTGAAGCAGGATGATCTCAAGTTCAAGCCCACCCCGAGCACTTAAAATATAAATAAATAAAATAAATAAAAAGTGATGATACTGTGTAGCTCAGTGATGGATCACTTCCTACAAAAAGAAGAAATAAATACATACTCTATCTTAATGCTAAGAGTAGCTCTTTTGGCATGGTTCAGTCATATATAAAACAATTATTCTTCAAACACTTTTTAAAAATGTCTAACATCAAGTATCAAAAAAGAATGTGGCAGCTAACTCAAATGGTTGTTGATGTATACTTGAAAATTTTACTCAATGTCTTGTTATTTAATCTCTAACACCCAGCATGGTGCATGCATAGCATATGCTCTTGAATCAAAGAATGAATATGGTAGAACACTATGAACATAATGTTTTTGTTTTTTTGTTTTTTGGGGTTTTTTTGGTACCAAGGATCAAACTCGGGTCCTTGCGCTTGCAAGACAGGCAGTGGAACCACTGAGCTAAATCCCCAGCCCGAACATAATGTTTTTTCCAAAAAATTGGTTTCTAACCCTATCCCTGCAACTAAATAGTAAGGTGACCAGAAATAAAATCTACAGAAAATTCTAAAAATAATCTTATAATTATTGAAGACTCTTATTAAAATTGAACTAGTTAAAAAACATAAGCAAATCCTTATTATAACAATTTTATACCAATTCTAACAGAGAAAGCAACATCGGCTAAAGCAATAGTTCATAACCAGGGAAGATTTTGCCTCGCTGGCAAAATATGATAATATCTAGAGAGATTTTTTTGGTTGCCAAATCTGTGTGTCTGTGGCTAGGATTTAGTAGACACAGGTCAGGAATTCTGCTAACAATACTATAATGCATAGAACAGGTCCCAAAAACAATTATCCTTGAGTCAAAATATCAATACTATTGAAGGAAGGAAAATAATCACGAATAATAAAAAGTACAGAAAGGTAACTGGTAAAAAGTTTTTATAAAACTATAATTGCAAAAAGTAGGTGAATGAAAAAAAGAACTGTACTGTGGCTCTTATTAATATAATAATCTTCAACTCCATGTTTACTCTTCAATAAATACACTACTATATGGACCCAAATCCTTTAAACCAGTGATAACCATATTCAGATTTCACAGCAGAGTGTTGAAAGGAGATTCCAGGGCTCTTCTGCAGCTTTCACGTGCTGTGGGGTGGATCAGTGGTACTGGGGTAAGGACATTAAGTGGAATGCCAGCCCAGCCAGCAACCTTGGCTCTGCCTAGCAATAATGTGCCCTCTCAACACAGAATTTGGCACTCCAAAGGCTTCCTATCTGGATGGGCACACTGGAGGCCTAAAAGGGCTGCCCACCTGCAACTTCCCATATAGACTTCACACCTTCTCTATGCCACGCCACATACATTTCAGATCACTTTGACTGCCAAAGGACTACAGACCCAGCCTGGGCAAGACAGTGACCTCTAATTCTATGGACTGAACTATACCTTCCCCAGAAGGGAATCTCAGACTTGGAGAGGGGACCCATGTAAATCTGTCCTTCTGTTTTCTTATTTATAGTCACTCTTTCACCAGAGTTTAGTAATTCTTTATAAAAACTTACCCTGTTCAACTCCCTGTGTGGATTCTATCCCCTGACTGGACTTACATAGATAAAACCATGTTAAAAGGGAAGAGAGACAAAAGGATCTGTATTAATATTACTTTTAATCTTCTCAAGTTCTATGCCTATATGAAATTGGCATACTAAGCAATACTTAAAAGTGCTCTAACCAAGAATAAACTAATTTTTATAAGTGAATGTTATTAACAGAAGATACAAATAGACATAAAATCACAGGTATGACTGAGCATATAATCAAGTGCCTTTCACAGTGGATTTTGTAATATTAGTATATCTTCAATACTTTAATCAATAATTAAGAAAAAACTAAAGGGCAATGCATGTAGTTGAGTAGTAGTAGCAAGACTGCGTCAAATACACAAGGTCCTGGGTTCAATCCTCAGCACTACAATAAATCAAATAACGCAGAAGAAACGATGATGTTCTATTATCCTATATATTAATGAATCAAGAATATATTTCCCTATTTTTAAGCAATATGAGTATTGGAACTATGCTATTATTTATAACTGAGTCATAAAATTGGCAATTTGTTTTATTAGCAATCAAGGACAATATTTATAAGTAATGAGAAGTATGATCTTTGGCTATTCACATTTTGAACCATATGCAATTATACATATATTATATACATCTACAATGATAAATGTAGATCAATTTCAGCAATTTTCAAATTTATGTGCTTCTCACTCCAAAACACAAAAATGAACTAAGTAGGGAAAAACTAAAACTAAAAGCCACTTATCCTTATAAAGGATGAAGGAGGTTGAGACAGGGGCGCACTTTGCAGTTTAGGCTGCCCTTGAACTCACTATGTAGCCCAGGCTGGCCTCCAACTTGCTTTTGAGAAAGGAAGATAAAAAATATACTTTCTGCCAGAACTACTAGATACACGATAAACTGTTGTGTTTTCTAAAATGTAGCATTTAAGAATAGCAATAAATCAAGGATCATAAAATAAAAGGACTGTTGGGCCGGGGATTTAGCTCAGTGGTTTCACCACCTGCTGCGCAAGCACAAGGACCCAAGTTCGATCCCTGGTACCAATCAATCAATCAATCAATCAATAAATAAACAGACTGTTATACAGAAATACTTCATCTATTTTTTTTAAAAGAGATCAAAAATAGAATTTTTCAAAAATCCTGGTGGCTATCAATTTTTCTTTACTGTCTGCTGTATTAAGCTTTTCTATTGCTTTTACAGATTTTTTTAAAATCCAGGCTGGGTATATAACTCGGTAGAATACTTGTCTAGCACATGTGAATACCTGAGTTTGATTCTAAGCACAATAAAAATTAATTAAATTCAAAGCTCTCCAAGACATAAGATTGCTTAAATTTGTTCCTGACATGACGAAACAGTGGCACCTTTAAAGGATTTACCTATTCTTTCACTTAAACTTCATGGGAGGAAAGAACTGCAAGCAAAATAATTTTCAATCTTATGCTAGAAGTAATGTGCCTAAAATCCTACACAGTACACCTGGAGGGTTCACTGGGAATTTGCTTCAAAAGTTCAATTCAGTTGGCTGGGACCCTCATAAAACAGTGAAGGGTTGACCACTTCCTGTCTTTAACATCCACAATGCCAAGACAACAAGTAGATCACCCCAAATAAATGTCACTATGATAGGATATTTAAGAGAGACTCTAAGATGTTCTTTGAAAAGAAAAACAAGTGGCTAAAAGAAATCACTACAGAAAGAAACTTACTTTTCATGAAATTTTAGATCTACTAGTATTATTCAAATCAGTATTACAAGTACATGTAGTGTTTTAATCAGAGTTTCAAGATATGTATCAGAAAACATATTAAAATATAGACCTATCTGAATTAATTTCTTCAAAACTAATATGTTAAACAGCTTTGTGAGGCAAAGTAGGAGGGAGAAAAAGAAACAAATACTAATTTCTGGCAGACTGCTAAAAGCAGGTGTCAAAGAAACGACGTGTATCTTGAAATTCATTTTGTCTTCTGAGTCATCAAATTAGGAGAAGTGTATCTTACAGAGCAGTTGGGTTAAAGTAAGAACAAGGAACATTCTCTCTCTCTAGGCTCATCTATTAGTCCTCAGATGCTGCTCAATAAAGCTATATCCACACACTTATATGAGCCAGAAAGGACCTCTGCTGCATGAGCTATAAAGTAACTGAGATATATCTGGTGGAGAATTCCTAACCAAAGTACCCATGAAAGTGTCCAAGGCCTCTGAAATTCATTATTAACACAGAAGTAGCAGGAGTAGTGGCTGAGGAGGCAGAGGAGTGCCAGGCCTGGAGAAGGTTAATCATTAATCCTGTACATAAACACATCTTGGCAGCAGCACTGTAGCCAGAGGAATTTGTGGTTTGAGTAAATGAAAAGGGCAATGAAAACTGGATTACAGGAAAATTTTGACATATACTATTGCTGTCTGAGAATAAACTGAGAGAAAACATTTATTTCTCTGCCCTAAAAATAGGAATTACAGTCTGGGAAAATGGACATCAAGAAAAGTAATCGAAATATATTCAGAGTCCAATTACTTCTGTGCTCAATTATTACCATTTCTCATCTCACCAACAGCCTCTTAGTTGGTTATTCTATGTTTATCCTCTCCACACAGCATCCAGAATGCTCTTTTTAAACATAAATCAATTCATATCAGTAATAAATTTTTCAAATATTTCTCTAGTAGGCCATAAAGAGCAATCTGGTATGATGCCTTTTAACAATGCAGTTAATGTAAGAATAATTTTAAAACAAAAAAACAAAACAACCCACTGTATCCCTTTGTTGCCTGCGACTGGGACAGACCGTTCTCTGCCCAAAGGAAACAAATACTATCAGTAATAAAATGCCTCTTCCACAGAAAGCAGATTCCTAATTGGCTCTTCTCACCCTTTGGGAATGCTATTACTCCTACATAGTGGAGCAATGTGAGAGTGTGAGGTCTCACTATTTACTAACTTTACTAAGTTACTATTTACTTACTTTCTAAACTCTGACGTTATTTTTCTTTTCTTCCCAAAAATATACCAACCTTGTTCTTATCTCAATTTCAACAGCCTGGAATCTCCACTTCTCTGATGTTCACAGTGATGTTTCCTTGTCATTCAACACAAATGTCTCCTCCTCAGATTTCCCTCATACTCCCATCCAAACTAGTCCAACTCTCCCATCATTCCCTAGGCCATCACTCTATTTTTCTAAGCAATTACCATTACTTGAAATCTATGTATTTACATGTCTAATTATTTATTGTATCTCTACCTCAGCTAAAATATAAATTGCACAGGAGCAAAGGGCTATGTCTTCACTATCTTCACCCTAGATAGTTCAAGGCATATAGTAAATATTCAGACATTTGTTAATAAAGAAATAACCAAATGGATGGCTAACTAGGTAAATGGGGACAAGAAAAAGAAGGAATTGCAAATGCTGCATGACTAGCGGGAAAGCAGACATTAAGGAGCCACGATGCTTGAGTGTACTTCTCAACTTTGTCATTTAATAGTTGTATAATAAACTACTGAGCAAGGCATTTTTATTCAGTTTCTTCATCCATAAAGTGAAGGTAATAAGAGCATATTCATAAAGTTATTGGAAGAAATAAAAGAATTAATAGATATAAAGCACTATATTAACTATTTGCTATTAACATTATATTTGGGCTACTTCAAATTCAATTAAGAGAAGATGCTGAGCTTCAATATTATACAAAAAGGTAAGGGAAGTATAGGAACCAGGATGGCAAAGTGGTTCTGCCCAAACCCAATCACTGCAGGACTGCTAGATTGTTTGGCCTAACTCAGGACCCAGAACCATCAAATTATATGTGAGTATTGCCTGCCATACTTACAAAAGTGAGCAATCTTTGCTAGCTATGGGAGGGAGAGTTGAGAGCCATAACACAACCCATCTGCAATACTTTATAATACCATAAGCCCTTTTGGTCACTCTTTGCTTCCTCCAATCCTTATAGGTTCTATCTTCTCACTCTTTGGGTACAAATCAGTTGCCATTTACTATCTATCAATTTCAACGACATTTTTCTCCACTCATATCATGAAATACTGTAAGGACAGGAATAGTGGTACAAGCATACTTGGGCCAATATTTGAGGAGGCGTCCAGTTTGGGCAAGTTAGTCTAAGTTCCACCTCTACTACTCTTAATACCAGATAATAGTTCTTCCCTGACCCTTCTGTTTCCTAACATATCCTACAATAACAGGGAAGCTTGAATGTAATTCACCGGTGTAGCACTTACCTATCATAGTCAAGGCTCTGGGTTTGATCCCTGGGGTCACACACACACACACACACACACACACACACACACACACAAAACAAGCCAGGCACGGTGGTGCACACCTGTAATCCCAGCACCCTTCAGGGCTGAGGGAGGAGTATTATAAATTCAAGCCCAGCATGGACAACTTAGTGACTTATCTGAGACTGAAAATAAAAATGAGACTGAGAATGTAGTTTAATGCAAAGGTCCTAGGTTTGATTCCCAGTATTGCCAAAAAAGTAATTTTTATTATAAATAACATATGCTGTTATTATATGTATTGGGAGAAGAAATTAACTATGATGTAGTGGAAAAATAATTTGTCAATCTGAAAAGATAAATGAGTTACAACTCATACTTTATTATAGCATAAGATTATAAATGAAGTCAATAAAAACTATCGCCTATGAAAACTGTAAATAATTTTAAACTATTGCTAGAAAGTTAAAACTAATCTTACGCAGAATCTTAAAAACACTAAACAGTAAATTTTAGTTTCACAACAGCCAAAAACCATAACTGTAAGTTATGATATCTTTAAATGTATCCCACAAGTCAATCCAGTAACGGTCATTATCTCGAAGTGGGTGAACCCAATTACTGCATACTAACCAATTAAGTTTATTTCAATTTTATTTAAAAATTGTATAACATAAAAAGATTCAAAAGTCATAATATTCATAATACAAAAAAACTTACTCTGTTATTCTATGTGCTCAAGTTTAAAAATTTTAAAATGATAATTATACTCACATCTTCCCTTAATCCATAAAACAATCTTTAAAGTAGCTTGATTGCCAAAAAGATATTTACAGAGCTGGAGCACTGTGGTAGGTCAGCACTAGTTAGCTAAATGTATTCCTTTTAAAATCATTTATAGACTTATAACCAGTAATCTGTTGTATTATTTTTCAGAACTACTGTAAATCAAAAAAATGTTTTTTATCTTAGCCTAGTTTATCACTTTCTGAGCCTCAGGGGGCCAGAAAGAAATTGAACAAGTAATCAAGTTCATTTTCACTTCACTCAGAAAGCACCATAAAGTCTTAAGACAAAAACAAAAATCTATTTTAATATTGGCAACACCTACAGGGAAAATGACAGCCCATTACAGTCACAACAATCTTTGGGAAGTCTATTATTGTGGGATATTCTCTCTTTATTCTACTATAAATATCATTTATGCTTCCAGTGAGAAAAAGTAAATTAGTAAATTACTGATTGTTACCACTGACAAATGCTTTCAAATAAAAAGTCACCAGGGGTAACTGGACATGGAGTATATAATACAACATTTCTAAATTCATAAGCCACTCACTAGGATTAACTGAGGACTTTTAAAAATACTAATAAACAGAACCCTTCCCAATTATAGTATCTGATTCCCTGGCATATGTACTTTTGAAAATTCCCCAGATGATTCTATATGTAGCCAGATTTAACAACCTCCAGATGTACTACAAAATATATTCACTTTAGAATCAGATATCTAGGTTCATATTTCCAGTCCCATTTCTTATTTGTTGACCTCATTTCCTCATTTACAAAGCTGATAATATTTATCTAATTCCTGCAATGAATCAGGAGATAATCCATGTAAAACTATCCAGCCTTATCAAAGAAATTTAATACTTGTAATAATCTCCAGGTAAATTCTGTTCTATTTGTAACCTATTTAATCTGTACATGGTGACTATTTGAAACAGGCCTTTAAAAGACATTCTCAGCATGGTACTGGCAAAGAAACAGACTTGAGGACCAGTGGAACAGATTAGAAGATGCAGAAACAACACCAGACACACTCAGCCATCTCATCTTTGACAAAGGAGCCAAACACCCTCACTGGAGGAAAGATAGCCTCTTTAATAAATGGTGCTGGAAAAATTGGGCTTCAACTTGCCAAAGATTAAAACTAGACCTGTATCTCTCACCATGCACTAAACTAAAATCAAAATGGATTAAAGATCTAAATATTAAAATAGAAACTCTGAACCAGTTGGAACAGAGGTTAGGTAGAACCCTTGAAGACATCGGTGTAGGAAAAGATTTTATGAACAAAACCTCAGTTGCCCATGAACTAGCACAAACAATCAACAAATGGGATCTCTTCTTATTAAAAGGCTTCTGCACAGCAAGAGAAACCACCAGCAGTGTGAAGAGACAACTCACAATGTGGGGAAAAATCTTCACCTGCTCTTCCTCAGACAAAGGTCTACTATCTCCAATCTATAAAGAACTTAAAAAGATCAGATCTCCCAAATTTAAAGACCCAATCCAAAAATGGGCATCGGAAATGAACAGACATTTCTCAGACAAAGAAGTAGAAATAGCAAATAAATACATGAAAAAATGTTCAACATCACTGGTCATTCGAGAGATGGAAATGAAAACAACACTGAGATTCTACTTCACTCCAGAAAGAATGGCTGCTATCATGAAATCAACCAATAACAAATGCTGGAGGGGCTGTGGGGAAAGAGGAACCCTGCTCCACTGCTGGTGGGAGTGTACACTGGTGCAAGCACTGTGGAAAGCAGTATGGAGATACCTCAAAGAACTAGGACTGGAAGTCCCATTTGACCCCGCTATTCCACTGCTGGCTATCTTCCCCAAAGAATTAAAAGAATCATACTACAGTGATATATGTGCACCCATGTTCATAGCAGTGCCGTTTGTAATAGCTAAAACTTGGAAACAGCCCAAATGCCCATAAACTGGAGAATGGATAAAGAAAATGTAGTTTTTTAATAAAATGGAGTACTACTCAGCCATAAAAAATGAGAAATTAGAGACATTTATAGCTAAGTGGATGCACACTGAGGCAAAACTCCTAAGTGAAATAAATAGGACACACATGTATAAATACCAAATAGTTTCTCTGGTGTGAGAAACTGAAAGTGTAAATAAGGACTAAACGTATAATAGGTCATGTGAAATAGGAAGAAAAGGGGCAAAGGGGAAGGAAGTGGGAGGGCTAAGGGAAAGGATAGAAGGGAATGGGATTAATATGAGAAAATGGAAAAATAGGAACAAAATCTTTGTAAATAGGGAGGACTGGAGGGGTTGAAGGGAGGGCTGGGCAAGGGTGAAAAACAAGAACCAAGACAGACTATGGAAAGGTGCAAATTTCCAATGATGAATGTCATTATATTGTATACCTAAAATGTACCAACGATTAGAATGAATAATCGATAATGTAAAATAGGAAGAAAAGGTCCAAAGGGGTAGGGGTAGTGGGAGGGGCAGGGGAAAGGAAAGAAGGGAAAGGAAAAATGATGAGAAATGGAAGAAATGGAAATAAAGTCTTTGTAACTAGGGAAGGGTGGAGGGCGTGAAGGGAGGGCTAGGAATGGGGAAAAAATAAGAACCAAGATGCATTATGTAAAGGTACAATTCCCAATGAGAAATGTAATTGTGTTGTATACCTACAATGTACCAATAAAAGAATTTAATACAAAAAAAAGACATTCTCAATTTTCAAATAGTTCATATTATATAATCCCATGGAAGATTAAAGAAAGCCTAAGACAGTACAAAAAGAGAACAAGACTCAAAACTTTAACTTATAGGATACATGTAGAGTAAAATCCATCAAACGATTATACATCTAATTAAGTACTAGGAGCTGTAGAGAGTAAATAAAACAATTACATGGCAGCTTTCTCTTTCACTTAATACATATATGGAGAAGCCAAATTGCTATAGAAAATTACCACAATTTCCAACAAGTCTGATCAGTTCTTTATATTGTACTACCAGTGTTTGATGGCTGAGGTCCTCCGACTCCTGTGCCCACTCCACTTCCTCAAATGGCAGAAGACCAACAGATACTAAACACACATGATAAGTTTAGGCTGCTCCAAAATGGTATTAAAACAAACAGCACCAAAGGATGTGATGAGAAACAGGAAAGACCTGCGGGCTCTCATTATATTAGCAATCACTTTTATATCAGCTCAGAATTTAGTTGTTTATAAAAAAAACATACACAGTATCCTTTACAATATGTGATAAACATAACATATCCTGTAAGGCACAAAAATTCAATTAGGATTTTCAAGAATCCTAATACTAAAAATAGAATAAAGTCATTAAAATTTGATTTACCCTACCAACATTTCCCCCATTGCTCATTTATAACTCAAATAACTGGATCCTTTACCATATATTCTTTGGGGTGAAATATCTGAAAAATAAACAAAAATATTGGGAGGAGTTCTATTAAATGTAGTCTTTCCCTTTAATTCAAGCTTATGAAGTTTTCTCCCTTCTCTTCCCATTCTCTATATTTCTACACACTGTCTTTCCTCTGCACCTCCTTCTTTATAGTCTAGGTCAGTAAAGGTGAACTGTGCAGAGCTTTCAATGATAACAGCCCACTGCAGCATGCGTGCCACAGGTTCACCACCACTGCTCTAGGTGGAAAAATATTAGTATATTTTATCTTTTAAAACATATGTAAAATGTGCTTATAGTTGTTTAAAATCCTACATAAGAAAACAACCTTAAAATACATGAAAACTGGGGGCTGGGGATGTAGTTCAGTGGTGCTGTACCTGTGTGGCAAATGCAAGGTCTTGAGTTTGATCCCCAGTACGGGGTGAGGGTGAGGGGGACGATGGGACATGAAAACTAGATACAAGATATCCCTGTAGAACAAAAATCTAAGGAGTTATTAACAAAAACAGAGCTAGTTTAAGAAAGCCAATATCTTGACATTTTGGATCTGAAATGATAATTTGAAATTTATAACTAGAAGTTTGGAAATTAACTCCAATTAGAAATACTGTTTGGGATATTTTGATATCACTTTAACAACAGAAAAGACAGAAATAAGCTAAATATAAAATAACTCCTAGAACTCAAAGACAGTCTGGATCTTAAAGGGACCCAGTGGGAAGAAATGCTTAAGTAGAAAGCCCTGGCAAGATAACAATCATGACTTGACTAAACACACTGCACCTTAGATTAACAAACTTGTTTATTCTGCACTCTTTTTAAATTGTATCTTTATCCTACTATTCCAATTTTTGGAAAAATCTTGCACTTCTTTGAGTGCTAATTAAACTTCTGGTATAGTGTTACAATACTTAGATGTGATTTCACCTAAACGGATTTAGTATTCTAGTTTCTAAAATAGGAGGAAAGCCATGCAATAAGCAGCAAGTAACTATCACTGATTTCGGAAAAATTATTAATATCATTAATATACAAAGTTTTGACAGTCAGAACTCATTATCACCACAGCCACTAATAAGAACTGGTCTACAAAAGCAGAAACAGAATAAACAGAATGTCACAAGGGTTGGGAAACGGGACCTGAAATTATAAAATTATTAATACAAATGGATTTTTTATTTAAAAGCACATGGTGTCTGAGAACAGGTAACACATTAAACCAGTATAATACAGTATTGTAGAGCTAAAATATGGATCTCACCATTCAGACCCTGGAAATAAAGGTATAGGACAGATGTCAGGTAAGTTCAAATGAAAGATAAGAGAGAGAAAAGAAGTACTGTCAACATATGAAGAACTAGCTGAGGGTGGTGGCACATGCCTGTAATCCCAGCCCTCCAAGGCTGAGGATCACCTTGAGTTCAAGGCCAGCCTGGGCTACAGAGTGAATTCAGGGCTAGCCTGAACTGCATAGAAAGAACCTGTCTCAAAAAAATAAAAATAAAAAGATATGCAGAACTTGATCAACTTAGTTGGAAAAGTATATGAAAGCAAGCAAAAAGAAAATATGTAGAAAACACATTACTTCAAAAATGTAAGCAGTACTGAGTCAGGTCTGTAGCTTAGTGGTAGACTGTTTCCTACCATGCACCAAGCCCTGGGTTGAATCCCCATCACCACAGAAGGCGGGGTGGGGGAGTAAGCAGTATTGATCTTGCTATAATGATAGCACATTGCTGATTCAATTGTCATTTATCAGTCACTTTAGAAAACACGAAACTGCCATCCAGAGAAAAATATGGTTACGTTTAGAACAATAAATTTACATGGGTAAGTTTACATATGCAAGCTGTTGAACTTTATTTATGCCAATTTTTTGGTTTAAAAAAAAATATGGCTCCAAATTCAAACACACAAATATTTATAACTGTACTACAATTCAAGCACTGAGCTGCTAAAATGGATGAGAAACTTCATCAAATGGGATGACTCAGAATTTGAACTTTGAAACACATTTAGTACAGCTGCTGTGACAGTAGTAATTTTTATATACTATACTGTGCCCAGCACAAAACTTGGAATGAGTTCAGGGTATTCAGTAAGTAGTCACTGGCATTCTAAATAAGTAATTTTACCCATTAATTCAATCTCCATATAAGCCACAAATTCTCCTCATTTTTCTAGTCCTCACTCTGCAGTAACCCCCCACCAAAAGGAGGGGAAAAAAGAGGAGGCCATATATAATTTTTTAAAAAGGCACAGATGAACATATAAACAAATAAACACTGGTACACACAGGAGAACGGGAAGCAAGGAAATAAAAATATCTCTGAAATCACCTCCAACTCTCCCAAGGCAGAGAAAGGGATCAGAAAAGTAGAAGAAAACAAATAACCAGGTAGCAGAAGTCTATGAAAAGTTCACAGAAGGGAAGAAGAAAATAGATGAGTTCAAAGAGGAAATGAACCAAAAGTTCACAGCAATCTCACTCAATATGCCCACGGTGAATTTTGGGGAAACAGATAAAAAACTGGATGAGCTAACCAAAATAGTTCAATATTTAAATGATGGCGTCAACAAGGATATGGCATCCTGGAAAAGATGTCAGACAGAAATACCTGAAATAAAACTGTATAGAATTCACACGCTTCAGAAACGACCAATGTGAAGACAGAATATCTGATATTGAGGACAAAACAGTGAATTACAATAAAGACTCAAAGAAGCCAAAAAGATAATTAGAGAACAAGAGAAGACTATCCAGCAGCTACTTAGATGACAACAAGACCAATCTAAGGCTAAGTGGAATCAGGAAAAACTAGAAGATAACACAGATGGATTCACTAACATGCTTAAAGAAATCACAGAAAAAAATTTCTCAATAAGAGTTTAAAATACAAGTGAGCAACACTTATACAATATCAAACATGATGAAAAAAGCTCACCAAGGCATAATCTTATTAAATTATCATATATACAGCAAAAAACCCATAATTTTAAAAGCAGCTAGAGAAAAACAAAATCACATTTAAGGTAAACAAATTAGAATCACAGCAAACTTCTCAACACAAACCCTAGAGGCCAGAAAAGCTTGGAGTGAAGTATTTCAAGCCCTAAGAGCAAATAACTTCCAACAAGATTGACTTACCTGGCACAGCTATCTTTCAAAACAGATGGAGAGATAAGGTATTTCCATGAAAAAGGCCAGATCAGAAGGTATATGATTGCTAAACCAGCTCTAGAGAAAATGTTTAAGAATATTCTCGACAGAAACACTGAATTGTACAGCTAAAAACACAGAGGAAAGTAGGGAGGATAATGGATAAACAGCAACAAAAAACATCAGGAAAAGAAAAACAAAGAATACACCATCAGATAAAGAAGGCAATGATAGTAAATAACCAACACATTTCACTAATGTCTTTCAATGTTAATGGCCTCAAATCTCCAAAAGCAGAATTCAACTTATCAAAAATCAGAACCCAGTAACATATTGCATTCAAGAAACTTATCTAATCTAAAAAGATACTCATACACTAAAATTAAAGGATGGAAAACATTTCATGCACCAGAACCTCAAAAACAAGCAGGGGTAGAAGAAATTAGACATAGTGTACTTCAAGCTAAAACTGATTACAACAAAGAAGGTCAGTACATACTAGTTACGGGGATAATCCAACAAGAAGAGAGATAACACTGACAAACATATATGGACCAAATTACTAGAGTACCTATCTTCATAAAACAAAAACTGTTGAAATTAACAGATGAAATAAACACTAACACACTCATAGTAGCAGATTTTAACACCTCACTTTTGCAAAGATATCAACTAAACAAAAAATTCAATGAAGAAATTTCAGAGCTGAACCACACCCTTGAACATATGGATTTAATGGCTATATACAGAATATCCCACCCCTCAACAACAAAGTATATGTTGTTTCTAGCAGCACATGGTACTTTTTCCAAAACAGATCACATACTAGTCCACAAAGCCTGGTAAGTAAGCATAAAAGAAGAGAAATTACCCCATGCATATCCAACCACTGTGCAATGAAAATAGAAATCAATGACAGAAGAAATTTCAGGAAAGGCAAAAACTCCTGGAAAATTAACATACTCCTAAACAACCAATGGGGAACACACACACACAAAAAAAAATCAAAGAAATTTAAAATTTCTGGAAGTTAATGACAATGACAGTACAACTCTTTTGAAACCTCTGGGACATGATAAAAGCCATTTTAAGAGGAAAATTCATCACAATCAATGCTCACATTAGGAAAACAAAGCAAGCTCAAATAGACAACCTTATGAGAAATCTTAAGATGCTTGAGAAAAAACAACAAACTAGCCCCAAACCAAAATTAAGGAGGGAAATTATAGAGAACAGAAATCAATGAAATTGAGGCTTAAAAAGTTTTTTAAACATTAACGATTTAAAGAGATAGTTCTTTGAAAGAATAAATAAAACAGATAATCTCTTAGAGATTTCTCACAAGAGAGGGAGAAGACTCACATCATGCAATTAGGAATGAAAAAGGCAAAATCACAATAGACACTGTGGAAATCCAAAAGATAGCAACTACTTTGAAAAATTATATTCCAAGACATTAGCAAAATTTGAAGAAATCAGCAAAATTTGAAGAGATTTGAAGATTTCTAGATATATACAAACTACCAAAACTAACCCAAGAAGACACAAATATGCTTAGCAACCCAAAAACAAGCAATGAAAATGACACAGTAATAAAGAATCTAAAGAATCTACCAAATAAAAGAAATCCAGGACTTGATGGATACACTGTTGAATTCTACAAAACCTTTAAGGACACTGTATCACCAATGCTTCTCAAAGTCTTTGAAGACATTGAAAAGGATGGAATGCTCCCAAATTCACTTAGAGAAGCCAGTATCACCCTGATCCCCAAACTAGATAAAGAGCCAAGTAGAAAACTGTAAGTCAATCTCCTTAATGAACATAGATACAAAAATCCTCAACAAAATATTAGCAAATATACTGCAGCACATTATCAAAAAGATCATATGTCATGATCAAGTAGGTTTCATCCCAGAAATACAAGTATGGTTCAATATATGTAAGTCAATAAATGTAATACATCATATAAACACAAGGTCAAAAAACACATGATCATATCAATAGATGCAGAAAAGGCTTTTGACAAAATTCAATACCCCGTCATGATAAAAAAAAGGTATAGAATGAATAAGATAAAAGCTGTATGTGACAAACTAATAGCCAGCATCATCCTAAAAGCATTCTTTCTAAAATCAAGAACAAGACAAGGATTTCCACTATCAACTCTTCTATTCAATATAGTACTTGAAACATTAGCCAGAGCAATTAGGCAAGAGAAAGAAATAAAAGTGATACATACTGTATATGAAAGGAAGAACTCAGTTTATCATTATTTGCTGATGACATGATACTCTACATAGAAGACTCAAAGAACTCCACCAATAACCTGTTGGAATTAATAACAAACTTCAGCAATACAGCAGGATACAAGATCAACATAAAAAAACATAAGCATTTGTGTACACCAACAATGAATGGGATGAGAAGGAAATTATAAAAATAATATCATTTACAGTAGCTTCAAGAAAAATGAGATACCTAGGAATTAATCTAACCAAGGAAGTGAGAGACTTCTACAAAGAAAACTACAGTACTCTGAAAAAGGAGATTGAAAAGGACATCAGAAAATGGAAAGATGTCCCCTGCTCCTGGATAGGTAAATCAATATTGTCAAAATGGCAATACTCCCAAAACTGTTATACAGATTCAATGCAGTCTCAATCAAAATACCAACAGCATATTTTACAGATCTAGAAAAAATAATCCTAAAATTCATATGGAACCAGAAAAGACCCAGAATAGTGAAACCAATTTTTGCCAAGAAGAGAAAAGCAGGAGGTATAGCAATACCTGACTTCAAGCTATACTACAAAGCAACAGTGATAAAAATGGCATGGTACTAGAACAAAATGGATTAATGGAATAGAATTGAGGATACAGAAACTTCTCCAGACACATTCAGCTATTTGATCTTCAAAAAAAGGGGCCAAAAGTATATGTTGGAGGAAAAACAGCCTACTCAACAAGTGGTGCTGGGAAAATTGGTCATCTGTGTGCAGAAGATTGAAACTGAACCCTTATCTCTTACCATATACTAAATTAAAATCAAAATGGATCATCCAGGGATTTAGCTCAGTGGTTCCACCACCTGCCTTGAAAGTACAAGGACCCGAGTTTGCTCCCTGGTACCAAAAAAAAAAAAAGCAATCAAAATGGATCAAAGGTCTATAAACATTGCAACAGAAATATTAAACCTACTGAAAGATAAAATAGGTAAAACACTTGAAGACATAGATGTAGGAAAGGATTTTTCTAAACAGAACCTTAACTGTACAAGCAATAACAGCAAGGATCAACAAATGGGATTATATCAGACTAAAAAGCTTCTATATAGCAAAAGAATCAGTCAGTAAAGTGAAGAGACAACTAACAGGATGGGATAAAATTTTTGCCAGCTACTCCTCAAACAGAAGACTAATAACTAGAATATACAAAGAACCCCCCCACACAAAAAAGAAACCACCTAAAGTTAAAGACCTAGTCAAGAAATGGGAAAGAGAAATGGACACTTCACAGAAGAAATATAATCAACAGATATATGAAAAAATGCTAACATGTTTGGCCATTAGAGAAATGTAAATTAAAACAATTCTAAGATTCCACCTTACTCCAGAAAGAATGGAAATAATCATTAAGAAATCAAACAAGAACAAATGCTGGTAAGGCTGTGGTAGACAAGGAACCTTCCTGCATTGCAGGTGGGAATGTAAGATAGCACAGCCATTATGGAAATCAGTATGGAGATTTCTCAAAGAATTGAAATTAGAAATTCCATATGACTCAGTGATCCCACTTGCTAGGTATCTTCCCCAAAGAGCTTAAGATATGATACTACGTACATGCATGCATACCACTATTTACAGTTGCACAACTGGTAATAGCTAAATCCCGGAAACAGCTTGTATACCCATCAACAAGATGAATAGATAAAGAAAATGTGGTATCTACAAATAATGGAATACTTACTCCTCAGCTACATGGAATAACAGATTTGAGGCATCTCTAGGAAAGTGGATGCACCTGGAAAATATAATGTGGAGTGAAAGGACACACAAGAGATGACACACAAGCTTAAATACCATATGGGATCTCTCATTTGAGTGAGACAAAGTACAAACAAAGAGAATGATAAAGGATGGATAGAAAGGACAAGGAGGTGGATCTCTCGCAACAGGGAAGTAGTCCAAGGGAAAAAGTACGTGGGTTGAGGAGAAGAAGGGGAAGTAAGTACAATAAAGATATGTCATGAACAGGAATCTAATAATCTCAATTAATATAAACATTATATGCCAAAACATGAGCTAAGATTAATAATATCAATAAGAATGAAAAATGGAATAGGGGTATTGGAGGGGGATTAAAAAAGAAATAAATTGTGATATGTGCATGTAACCACCCCCCAAAATGACTGTAAACTGCATGCACTGAAAACATGTACTAATAAAATTAAAAATTAGAAAAAAAAAAGGGCAGTTCTCACTCAAGCAGAGTTAAAAGGCAAAACAAAGTCCTAGTCTTCTGCCAGTCAGTGACCTAAAGTAAGGCAGCTCCTCAGACGATCAGCAAGTTATGGACATACCAACACATGGTGCAGCAGGCCTGAAGGACTATGTTCTCAGTGGGTTTTCTGCAGGAGAAGTTGATTCCTTTAGCTGACAAAGATGATCCTATGTTTTCTAATGATTACGAGAAAATAGTGAACTGCCGAAGAGAGGAACAACAGAAATGGGGGGAGGTGGAGAGATAGAAGAAAGGAAAAAGAGGAATAAAGACAGAATGAAGCTCATGGGTTTTCAAGGTTACCAGATCCAGATTCTGATGAAGATAATGAGAGAGGAAGAAATTAAATTGTAAGGAGTTGCCATTGCCTCACCCACTTCTCTGTAGAGAAAGACAAAGAGTTGTTCTGAGATTTTCCTTATGAAGAGAAGTTGAGACCTTTATCACAGTCTTCCAAAGTTATTAATCCTCCCCATGTATGAGGAACAGGATAGATGAAGATCTTTGACCAAGTCCAGAAACTCCTTGCTGGCTAACATGGGCGGCACAGTAGCATATAAGATCATGCAGAAGTATGATCTTCTGCATCTAAGAAGTCCAACATCTAGGGGAACAGGGGTTTCTAGGAAGGTCAACATCTAGGGGACCAGGGACTGACCACCACATTGTTGGTGAAGAACACCAACAAACAGGGTGGCAAGATCACTGTGGGTGATGTTATGGAAAATGGTTAGGCCCTGGATACATTGAAGAAGTCATATTCAAATCCATTAACTGAAATATTCAAGTGTCCTATTAAAGTAAAGTGGTCTATTGAGGAACCTGATTGGTGCAGAAGTTGACGAAGATTTGGAAGTTGAAACCAAGAAGAATGTGAAAAATATGGCAAAGTTGGAAAATGCATTATATCTGAAATTCCTAGTGTCTCTGATGATAAAGCAATACAAATATTTTTAGAATTGAGAGAGCTGAATCAGCAATTAAAGTTGTTATTGTTCTGAATGGCAGATATTTTGGTGGACAGGTGTTAAAAACATGTTTCTACAATTTGGATAAATTCAGGATGCTGGATTCAGAACAAATTTGATTTTTAAGAATTAGTCATCTCTGATGATCCTTCCATGAGCTGTGGACAGAGCAAAGATGGGCAAAGTGGCTGGATATTGAGATTGATGGAGGAACTTCTGAGATATATATATATTGATTGATCCTTTTTTAATGATTTTTTTAGAACAGTATAAGAGTTCTTTTAAAAAAAGATGTTTGCCCACATTTCTTCTCTATAGTTTATCAACATTTGTAAGGAAATGTTTCTTGGACCATCCCCAAAACAATTTATTTTTTTAAAAAGTATAGTAATCTTACACGATGTAACACTTTTAAAACTCTTTACATTCGCCAAATATAAAAGATGTAAAAATGTAGTCTCTAGATGATTTGAAATTTTACTTTAAAAGGTCATTACAAAACTAACAAAACTAAATCTTTGTATTCCTATAAAAGTAACCGATCCCTAAAAATATTTTCAAATACAATTCAGAAAACAGATTAAACTATGAACCGAGTCATATAGATTTACATACACATCAACTGAATCCTATATGCAAATTACCTTTCACTGTTACCAATGGATACCTGACAAACCCATGTTTGGATAATTTATAGTACACTGTGAAATAAATGTTTCATCAAGTTTTACGACTGATATTTACTGCCAAATCTACTCAAAGCACTGTTATGAGGCTGTGGTCTAAAACATTAAAAAATTATTTATTCATTTAAATCATGTAATTTCAAGCGCAATCGTTCTCCAGAAGCTGAACAGATCATCTTTATGGCTTTATATTAAAAGACAAATGCATAATCTTTTACAACCCTCACTCCTTTGAATTACAGAAAGAACACCAAAAGATTGATTTAAAAATTACACACACAGGGCAGGAGATTTAGCTCAGTGGTTCCGCCACCTGCCTCGCAAGTGAAAGGACCCGAGTTCAATCCCTGGTACCAAAAAGAAAACAAACAAACAAACAAACAAATAAATTACACACACACATACATGCACACACAAAATAATGCTTTTCTTGTTTCTGCAGTAAACTTAATGGAATGCTCAAACAAGTTACAAATTTGCTTTAAGCGGCCTTCTCATAAAGTTGTAGATTCTTGAATGCCACACAGGTTCAAACTGAGAAATAAAAACACACAACGATTAGTTGAAACAGAATTGCCAAGCATCCAGAATAAACAAGATTGCTTCACATTTTATTGCACTGTGTCACTAGAACATAATTACTATTATATCCTTAAAGCAGAAACTAAATAGATGGCATTCATGAAAGTAAACAATATGAAATCAGAAGCTGCAGCATTAGATTCTAACTGATTAACCCTTCTCCATCTACTGTCACACACAATAACTCAACATCTAACTTAGTGTGTCTCCACGAGAATATCTTATAGGCAACTCAAACTTCCTACTTCAAAGATAACCTCTCAAAGCAATTTTGTTTCCCATCACATATATATTTTCTACCTAATATTTCATAGCTCAGTATATATAGCACCACTCTCCATGTAGCTACCCAACTCAAATTCCAGGAATCATTCTTTCATCTCAACTTCTATATCCAACCTAACAACAGGTTCTGTCAACTATACCTTTAAAACAAAGCTCAAATGTATTGACTTTTCTCCATATTTGCCATCATCACCCTAAACACCACCATACCTGGACCACTACCACAGCATCTCAATTTCTACTCTCTTCTCATCATTCAACACTCAAGAGCCAGGGTAGTTTTATATTATATTTCACACCTGATCAGCCTCTTGCTTATAAATCCTCCAGTGGCTTTCATTTACCTTTAACATCCAAATTAAAAGAATTTGCATCTCTCCTAACTCATTTCAAGCTACCCCTTATCCTTGGTCACTATATCTAAGACATGCTGGTCTTCTTTCAGTTTCTAAAAACATACCTGTTGTGAACTGAATGCTCATGCCTTCCTCAGTCCCAAATCCCAAAGTGAGATATTTGGTCACAAGGCTTTTGAGAGGTGACTAGGTCATGAAGGTAGAGTCTTCATGAATGTTATTAGTGACCTTACTTAAAGAAATTTTAAAAAGACCCCAGAGGGCTCATTGTCCTTTCCACCATGTAAACAGAGAAGGGAAGGCAGCTATGAATCAAGAACAAACTCTCATCACACACTGATGAAAAAAGACATCTCTAGCCTTCACAACTCTGAAAAGTAGTTATTCATTAAGCCACCCAATCTATAGTATTTTTGTTATAGCAATCTGAAAAAATAATACTGAAGGCAAACTCTTTTGCTTCATATTCTTGAAAAGTGATTTTTCTAGTATGACTGACTCCTCATCCTTCAGATTTGAATTTAAAGAAGGGAGGGCAGGGGAATGGGGAAAAACTAAGAACCGAGAGAGA
>NW_004624780.1:15984050-16048497 GCF_000247695.1 Heterocephalus glaber | reverse complement strand
AAAAAATAAATAAATAATAGTTTATGGCAAAAGTCATTATTCCATGATCTTTTTAAACATTTGTCAAGGACTGGGGATTTAGCTCTGTGGTTCTGCCGTCTGTCTCGCAAGTGCAAGGTCCTGAGTTTGATTCCCATTACCAAAAAAAAAGTCTGTCAAAACATTAAAAATTATCTTATATATGAATACGGGAATATAAAAAGTAAATAAAAATAAAATTTATTAAGTATACCATAATTTATAACATAAGAAACACTGAGAATATAAATGTTTGACTTCTTTTTAAAAATATAAGTTGGCCCAGGGATTTAGCTCAGTGGTTTCACCACCTGCTATGCAAGCGCAAGGATCCAAGTTCGAACCCTGGTACCAAAAAAAAACCCATCAAGTTATGGGCAACCAATGCCTGGGTGAAGTGAAATATTGCTATGTTTTAATCAGCTTCCAACATCTTATTGTTTGTATTTTCAATATCATGAGATACCTCTGTGAGTTCCTTTAATAATAACTAACTACATCACTTACTCTAGGACATGTCCTTTCCTTGTTTATGTCAATAAGTTCACTTTAAGTATATTCCTCTGGCTGTATATCTGGTCTCTTTTTTTTGTTTTTGGTACCAGGAATTGAACTCAGAGCCTTGTGCTTGCTAGGTAGGCACTGTACCACTAAGCTATATCCCCAGCCCTACATCTGGTCTCTTGAAATGCGGCTATGTCAGGATTCCCAAAGTCAGCTATTTTCCCATTGACACCTATTCAAATTTCACTTCCAACATTATCACTTTTGCTTTTCATCTTTCTTTTCCAATTCCCTTTAAAATGTTACAACATCTTATTAATGGAAACAAGGAAGCAACATAACTACATACTTTGCTGGTTGTGGATGGCATGAATAACAAATGCATAGTGACCAACCAATGGACACTGTAAGAAGAGATCTGATTTGTCCCTAGTGAATCCATAAACACAGGGATATTGGAAGAGTATAAAGTAAGAGATACCTGAAAGTAGCTACTGTACAAATCTGGCCATGAACACTAAAATTAAAGTAGCACTCTGAAATTAAACACTGCTATAGTTACCATTTTGTAGTCCCATCCAAAGCTGCTTGTGATCTTTTTTCTGCATTTCATTGATTACTTGGCTTTTATGCTTTAAAGCATCAGCTTCTTTCATACAAGACATAAAATGAGCTTCAATTGCATCCTTAGACGGACAGTGTAGAAGGTCCTTTTCTGGAAAACTCTATCAAAGGGAAAAAAATACACCTATGAATTAAGTCCACACATTACAAAATCACTCCCTAAAAACAAAACAGTATTTCCCAATTTTCCAATATTTGTATTAAGGCATCTTTTATAATAACCACATTGCTTTTTAAAATTAACTTTAAAATTTTTTAGCAATTTGACACATTTTTTATATTGTCCAAATGATCCATATATATATATATATATATATATATTTGTAAGAATACACAAAAGGAAGGATAACAATTTTAAAAACAGGCTTTCAACTGACCATACCACATGTTTCAAAAGATGTGGAATGGAAATCTCACATACTGATGGTGGAAATGCATAATGGTACAAGTACTTTGGAAAAATAGTTCAGCACACCTATTACCGACCCAGCCATTACATAATTAACTAACCATCTAAGAGAAATGAAACCATATGTTCACACAAAACTCTGTGTATGAATATTCACAACAGCTTCATCTGCAACAGTCAAAACCAGGAAACAATCAACAGATGAAAATGAATATATAAATTGTAGTATAAACTATTATTTGAGCATACTGTTTATTATTCATCAATTAAACCTCAACAAATCTGTTAAAAGTAGCTTTTAGGCTAGGCTTAGTGGTGTTATGCCTGACCTAAGTGAGACCCTCTCAGCAAATATGCAGCACTCCACAAACAATGAGATACCACTAAAGGGCCATACTGCCCTCAGTAAACAGAACAAATGGCCATAAAGAAAATTTAAGATAGGACATACAATCTCCCCAGTACCGAAAATCTATACACCTGCACTGACCATCCTTGAAACTTTGACCCCAAGCATTCCACGCAGATCCCTTAAAATTACAAACCTATCCCCAAACCTTGTAAAAACTTAACTTCTTCTCTGGCCAGCTGCTGAAATCATTCACGATCTCAGCCCTGTCTGCACCCAGGCAGAATAAAATCAACTTTACTGCTCACACAAAGCCTGTGTCCAGGTAGTTTCTCATGTACTGTTTGTAACAAGTGGCACATGCCTCTAATCCCAGCTACCTAGGAGGCTGAGACAGGAGGGTGGAAAGTTTAACACCATTCTAGGGAAATTTAGCAAGACCCAATTTCAAAATAAAAAGTGTTGGAGACACAGCTCAGAACCCTCTGGGTTCAATCCTCAGTACTACCAAAAACAAAAAACACAGCTTTTAAAGTTAAAAAAAAAAAACCAACCTATACTTTATATCCTATAAACTCACATATGATACATTACTTATATATTAACTATTATGTTCAAATGAATTAGTATTATTATGGTTATTTCTATTTAAGTTCAATTGTTTTTCTACTTCAAGTGTGTAAATCAACCTCTAAGACTTAAAAGTTCACTTAATTTAAAAAGTTCTGACATATTAGAAATATGAAACACAACTTTTAATATTTTCTAGAAAAGTTGACTGTGATACAGTATAACTAACCTATGAAAATGGTTTTCAATTTCTAAACATAAATATATACGGATTTTAATTGGTCAATTGAAAAAATAAAGTCAAGATGGAAATGCAGCTTGGTGGTAAAGTGCTTGCCTAGCATGCCTGAGGCCTTAAGTTCGACCTTAAACACTGTGAAAAACATACAATAAATAAATCCAAAATGGCCTTTCAGATACCATACAATTCTCTATGCCATTGATTTCATAATTGGGTTGCAAATGAGTAGCCGAAAATATGAATATTCATATTCCAAAAACAATCATTCAGGTAGCTTGATTTTTCACCTACTTAAGTATTGTTCAAATTTCTTAAATTTTGTACATAAGCTAACTAACTAGGTAACAAGGAGCTGAGATCTCTCAAAACAGGGTTGGAGAAGCCTAAAGAAAAATATTACTTTTGGAGTAACTTTTGCTTGGCCAGACTACTAATCCCAATGGTTCCTATAACAAAAAAGTGCTTTTGCTTTACTTTTTCAACCCTTCTGTTCCTCTGCAGCTTAATGAACGTCTAACACTTAAATATGACAGGTAACAATCACAAATGACTAGACTTCATAGCCAGAGGGTTCTATCAAAAGAGTGTAGATATATTTGTATATACCTACCCTTGAACACAAGCCCATCTCTAAGAAGGCAATGAATTCAGTAATGAAATGAAGCCTCAAGGATACAAGAGAAAGCAGTAAGAAAAAAGGGACAGATCCGCTTAGGCAGCCAAAGTCGTTCAATTAATTGTGGCAAAGAAAAAAGTGACATATCTCAGCCAAAGCCCCTCCACTCTTGCTCATGAATGCTCCCTCTTTCCTTGATTATCTTGAGGTGGGAGTGGAAATCTTTGTTTAAAAGCTTCACAATGATACCACAGACTCCTAACTCAGTACATTTCTAATCTTTTCTAATGTACATTAATTAGCCTTGCAAGTGCACATCTTTTTGACCCACATAAATTGTTGCAGATAAAGGTGTTGAGTCTGACACTATGTTTATTCACTTTCATTAATCTTCT
Organism: Heterocephalus glaber; assembly: GCF_000247695.1. The sequence goes on along the minus strand of NW_004624780.1, from coordinate 16,044,771 downwards.
AAGTCACACTCATGATAAGCTAAATCTAATTTCATTTTTAAAATAGTAATTTGAAAAGTTCTATTTTTAGAGATTATCATCTGTATCAGTTAGTTAAAATATCAATTCAGACTGACTGGAATGTGTCCAGATGCATTAAAACCATGAAACTAAAACTGTAAGTGAAAAACTAAAACTATTAATTATTCACAAGCTCAATTTAAAAAAGCATTCAATCTATGAGCAATATTGCAAGCTCAGGGTACTGTTAAGACAATGAGCAAAGCAAAAAATGTATTTTTCATGTCATTTATAAAGAATGTAATATCCAATTAAACATGCAGGGGTACCCAATAGAAACCAATTCAGCATGTACATAGAAAATGAGGCCATAGTTTAAAAGCTTACTTTAATAAAATCTTAAATTTTCTTCCAATAGTATTTTAATGTGTATACACTTGGGGATGGAAAGGAAGAAGACTTTTCACATATTTCTTCTGAAGTACTGTTTTCAGAATAAGAAAAGAATATATTATTAAAAAGCTAATAGAGGTTAACTGAACCAATGTTTAAAGCAATGAACCCAAACATTTCTTCAATTTTCTAATTCTACCAGTATGCAATCTATCAAATTACCTGGAATCAATCTTCTTCCTCCCACTAAAATGTAAGGATTCGCTCTCATCCTTTTTCTTAGAATCCATTGTTGAATCTTTGGAACCCAGATCAATTAATTACTCCTCTCCCTTCCCATAACAGCATCTTTAGCCACTTGCTCTCTGATTACTGTTTCCCATATTGTTCTTCCATTTTAAAACAAAACAACAGCTAACCAAAACCAAAAGCAAACCCCTTCCCTCTACCTCAGTCTTTCTTTGCCTACAGCCCTCTATCTCATCTCCCTTTTACATCTACCTTTAACTCAGAAAAGCCTCTTACCTCTTAACAATCCACTATGATCTATCGCCTACCTTCACCACTGTGTTATAACTGCTCTCTCCAAGATCAACAATGATGCATTTTAATCTTTGTCTGTTTTAAGTACTCACCAAGCATCTAACCCCTTTACTATCCTCCATGAAGAGCACATCCACAAGTTATCAACACTTCTTTTTTTTTTTTATCTTTTCTTAGCCTCTTTTGCCTCTTCCTCATTCTTTAAATATTGGTATTGTTTTACTTTCTAGCCTATACAAAAAGAGACAACTGCTTTTCCCCTCACCTACTCCTTCCTTCTCCTCAACTTCCATATCCAATCCAGATCTGTTGAGTTTAATCCTAAACAGATCTGAAATTCACTTGCTTTTCAGCATCCCCACTGCCACTTTCCTTGTACAGACTAAGATCTATTGATTGTTTCTGAAAAACCTCATGGCAGGGTACCATACCTAGTCTTAACCCCCTAATTCATTTTTTACTTTGGGAACCACAGTGATCCTCCGTAAATGCAAACCCAATTTCATTCCACTAAATTTTACTTTTAGGATAAAATCAAATCGCTTCTAAAGTCTTTAAGATTATAAATTATTTTGATCTCTACTAAACTCTCAGCCAGAATAATCTCTCAGTTCCATTGCACTTACCTCCTCCACACACTAACCCTTTCATAACCCTCATAAACATTCCCTACTGGTCACTGCTCTCAACACCAGTGACACCTCTAGCTCACTGAGCTCCAGCCAGGAGAAGGGGATGAGGAGGTCCCTGTACCATGGCTCATACAAAGCAGACTGCCCACAAATCCACTGGTGGTAAAGCACCCAGGAAACTGGCTGCAAAAGCCACTCATAAAAGTGCACCCTCTACTGAAGGGGTGAAGAAACCTCATGGTTACAGGCCTAGGACCATGGCGCTCTGTAAAATTAGACATTATCACAAGTCCACTGAACTACTGATTCACAAACTTCTTTTCCAGCATCTACTGCGAGAAACTGCTCAGGACTTCCAAACAGATCTGCACTTCCAGAGTGCAGCTATTAGTGCTTTGCAGGAGGCAAGTGAGGCCTATCTGGTTGATCTGTTTGAAGATACCAACCTGTGCACCATCCATGCCAACCATGTAACAATTATGCCGAAAGATATCCAACTAGCACACCACATATGTAGAGAACGTGCTTAAGAGTCCACTATAGTGGGAAACATTTCATTCTCAAAAAATTTTTTTTCTCTTGTTATTGGTAGTTCTGTGTTAAGAGTTTTTTTTGTCCTCCATGGGGTCAAAAGGTAACTAAGTATATGACTGCGAGTGGAAAACGGGATGGAAATCAGGTATTGGCAGTTTTCCCATTTTCATTTATATGTGAATTTTTATTAATGAAGGTATGTAAAGCATTAATGCAAATCAAAATGTTTCAGTGAACAAGTTTCAGTAGTTTAACTTTGTAACAACAAATAAATCTGTTAAATTTTTCTGGACAATGCCAGCATTTAGATTTTTTTAAAACAAGTAAATTTCTTACTGATGTCAACTAAATGGTATTTGTAGCATTTTTATCATACAGTAGATTCCATCCAGTCACTATACATGCTATTACATGTTTTTAATGTTGTCTGTCTTTCAGTGCTGTTTCTGTAAGTTTGATATTAAAATACATTAAACTAAAAAAAAAAATTCCCTACTCCACCTTTCTTGAATGTCTCATTACCTTCAACATTTTCTCACAGTTCGTTCAGTCATATGCTCTCATTTGTACATCTTCACACCAACTATTCCTGTCTAAAACTCTTTCTCCTTATCACCCAATCACTTATATATGAGGCCAAAGAAAATCCTCCTCAATCCTCTGGATCAGCTTCTATATCACTTCCTACAGCGTGGTGGTGCATGCCTATAGTCCCAGCACTCAGGAGGCTGAGGCAGGAGGAACACCACGAGTTTGAGGCCAGCTTGAACTATAGAGTGAGACCCTGTCTCCAAAGGTGGGGGGGTAGGAGGTGGGGGTTAGCTCAGTGGTTCCACCGCCTGCTTCGCAAGCACAAGGTCCTGAGTTCAATCCCCAGTACTAAGGAGAAAAAAAAAAGTTTCCAAGGGCCGGAGATGTAGTTCAGTGGTGCCGCACCCACCTGGCAAGCCCAAGGTTCTGAGTTTGATCGCCGGTACCAGAAAGGGGGGGGGGGCATTTCCTCTAGTAAATTCCCCTTCTCCACCAAGGAAAGATTAAGTCACAAGGTCCCCACGTTCTTAGCTCCTCTTTAACATGTGCCAGTATTATAAGGCCTGAGGGCATATCTTTGAGTGGTAGTACTCTTAAAGTTCACAAGGCAGAGGCCACAACTATTCATAGCCCTCATTAATTTTTTAAAAATAAGTCAAATTTATTGATAAATGAATCAATAAAATGATACATAAATATTGTTAGTGCGGTTAGTTGAGTTTTAACACTAGAGTAACTGTGGTTAGTACGGCCCAAATAAGGCATGGAACACTATCATCAAACTCACAAACCCTACCAAAAGAAACTTCATGACCTTTGCAATCAGTTCTCTCATTCCCATTTCACAGACTGATTAGTTTTGTGCATAATAAAACCCCACAACAGGTAGTACTGTACAGCTTTGAACCTTTCACTTAGCACAGTGCTTTTGAGATTCATTCATACTACTATACATATTAGTAATTAGTTCCTTTTTGTCACAGAGTAGTATGCCAGTGAATGAATATACCACAATCTCTTATCCAAAAACTTATTAATATATATTTGAACTGTTTTCAGGTTTTGGTTATTATTAAGACAGCTGCTATTGCATTAAGAAGTCTCTGCGTACACATAAATTTTCATCTTTCTTGAGTACACACAGCTGAAAAGCAGAAAGGCTGGGTCATACAATCTAAATGTACAGTTAACATTATTTAAAAACTGCCCTAAGAAAACTGCCCTACTCTGGAGGCTGAGACAGAAAGATTGCAAGTTCAGACCAGACTGACAACTGAGACCTCATCTCAAGAGAAAAAATAAAAACGGTTGCGGATAGAGCTCAGTGGTACAGAGCCCACCTAGCATGTGCAAGGCCCTGGGTTCAATCTCCAATACCACACACACACACACACACACACACACAAAAAATCATGCCAAACTGTATTTTTCAATGTGATAGTATGATTTTAAACTCCCACCAACAACATATGCCAGCTCTGGTTACTCCATGACCTCAGACTTAGTACTGTCAATCTTTTTCATTTTAGATATGCTAGTTGAACATAAAATACTATCTCATTTAGTTTTAATTTACATTTGACTGATGACTACAGATGCTAAAGTGCCTTTTACTCTGCATATTGGTAAATCATACATTCCATGAACTTTTTTTGTTTTGTTTTATTTTGTGTCTTGCTGTGTAGCTCGGGCTGGTCTTGAACTCATATGTAGGCCGGGCTAGCCGCAAACTCATGGCATTCCTCCTGTCTCAGCCTCCCAAGTGCTGGGATTAGAGGCTTGTGCCACCATCCCTAGCCTGTGAACTTTTTGTTCAAGTACTGTGCATTTCCACGGTGGTTAATATATTAGGAAAGAAGCTGAACATGTGAATTCTATCAAGAGATAAAAGGTGCACAGAGAAAACTGCACACAGCTAGAACAATCTGTATAGAAATACAGAATATGCATGAGCACTCAACTACTTCAGAAATGGACCTATTACTTCAAGTGGTAGGAGCTATACTAATTCACATCAAATATTACAACTTTCTGTCTGATTCAAGATAACATACCTTTTACTATTTCACAATAGACAAGCTGCAACTCCTCCAGTGATTATTTCCAGAAGCAACTTCCAATCTTTTTCAACTTGAATTACTATATTTGTCATAGTATACCCCTATTTCTCAACCATATAATGTATAAAAAATTGTGCTCTGAATTTTATTAGGTTCCTATCTTTTGGTCACTGAAAATTTTGGGATATGTCTCTGTTTTGGCTTATACTGAGATGTCCCCCCAAAGACTCATGCAGGCTTTGGGAGATAAATGGATCACTGGTCCATGAAAATGGATCAGCCCACTGATTGGTTTAGCACAGTTTTAGGTGTAGAGGAAGGATTTACTGAAGAGGGAAGATCCACCCTGGGTGTGGGTGGAACCAACCAAAAGGCTCGTAGCCTGGACAGAATACAAAGAAAAAGAGAAAAGAAGTCTCGCTGCTTCCCTCCAGCCTCACCATGAACTATTTCTCCTCTGCAATGCCCCTCTGCCATGCCACCCTGCTTTGGATCCAGCCAACTATGGACTGAAACCTCTACAAGCTGTGAGCTAAATAAACTTTTTCTTCTTTAACTTGTGGGTGTCAAGTATTTTGTCCCAACAAGAAAGTAACTAAGACAGTCCCTAACCCTATTCCCTATAAGTCCTTTGGTTTTTACTGCTCAATTTTTACTAACAGTGCAGCAATTTTTTAAAGAAAAGCAGAATTGCCTGTGGAAGTAGTGGAACATATCCTTGCTTTTTTCTTGGTCTTAGGGTGGAATATTCAATAAACCATCATTCAGTATGGTTTTATCAACAGCCTTTTCATATACACCCTTTGTCAAATTTAGAAAACTTCCTTTTATTTCTAAGCTTGCTAAGGGTTTTGATGACAAATGGTTACTGAACTGTCAATATTTTTTTCTTCTGCATCTACTGATTTTACCATATGATTTTTCTACTTAGTTCTGCCGATCCAGTGAATTACATTGATATTCAAGTGTTTAATCAATCTTAAATTCCTGGGATAAACTTAACTCTGCTATAGTTTGTATTGTACTACATATACATACATACAGTACATAAAATATTACTCAATTAAATTTACTAGTATTTGTGGAAGGCTTTTGTATCTATACTCATGAGGGATACTGGTGTGCAATTTTCTTTTCATTTCTTTAATGAATTTTAGTATCAAGAGTTATTCCATCCTTTAAATCAAGTTAGTCTCCTTCTTCTTTTCTGGAAAGAAAAGCCTGCTTTATAGAATCTGCCAATAAACTAACAAATGCAAGGAGTTCTGTGAGGTTTTCAAAGTTAACAGCCCAATTTCTTTATATGGCTATTCACTTCCATTATTTTTTTTCTCATGTCAGTTTTGGTAAATTCCATCTTCACTGAATATGCCCATATGTCAAATTTATTGGCATAAAATTATTCATAATATTTCATACTATCTTTTTAATGGCTATCCTATCTGTAGTAATAGCCAATCTTTCATTCTTCATTTGCACAAATAGCTTTTTTTCCACAGAAAGTTAAGGTTTTAATTCCCTCTAAGCAATGCTTTAGGCAAATCTCACAAACTGTGTTTTCATTACCATTTAGTCTGAAATACTTTTGTATTTCCCAGTGATAACTCCTTCGATCCAGGGCCAATTTAAGATTTTGTATCCCCATCCTTTGGATAACTGTGGTCACCCATATATTCTGAACCACTCCTTACAATTATATTATACTTTCTCTAAACAGTTTTTCTCATAAAGAAATTAAAAGAATTGATCCTTTATATTTACTATTTACTTATCTTTGCTGATGTTTCATTGTTTATAACTACAGTATTTTAAGATGTTGTTACTTTGTCTTTTAAACTCCACTGTTTTTTGATAAGCCACTCATCATTTACATCACTATTCCTTTTCGTATTATGCCATTTTTCTGACAACTTTCAAATTTTTTTGCTCATAACTGATTTCCAAAGTTTGATATATGAAAATAAAATCAAATATTTAGAAAACTGGCTGTGGCTTTCTAAATATCCTGTGTGCAATTTGCTTTTCTTGCACATACTACTAATCACTATTTCTTTTTAAAAACTGAGATATAATTCTGTATCAGTCACTTTCCCATGGCTGGGAAAAAATACCCAACACCCACAACTTAAAGGAGGAGAGTTTATTTTTGGCTCATGGTTTTAGAGAGCTCAGGTCATGCTTGGTTGCAGGCATGGTAGAAGGACAAGGCAGAGGAAAGCTGCTCAGTCCACAGCAGCCAGGAGGCAAAGAGGGAAGGGAGGAGCCAGGGAAAAATACACTCTTTCAGGTCTACCCCCAGTTGTTCACCTCTTCTAACAAGGCCCCACCCCTAGATGAGAAACTTTTGGGGGACATTTTAGACCTAAACCATAACAAATTCATATACAATTCACATTTCAAAAGTCACCCTTTAACAAGGTGCAGTGGTACACATCTGTAATCTCAGCATTCTGGCAGGCTGAGGCAAGAGGCCCGCCAAGTAGCAGCCCAGCCTCCACAACTTGGGGCAGGGGAGAGATCGCAAATCGAAGGCCCTAGGTCAGTGATGTTGAACCTTTTAGAGCTTTCAATGATAAACAGCCTGCTGTGGTATATGCACCACAAGTTTGCTACCACTACCCTAGGTTCGATATGCAGCAACTCCAGGGGAAAAAAAAAAGTCACCCTTTTAAAAAGTGTACCTATTTTTGTGACAGCAAGGTCGGGGAGATCCAGCCCTGCCAAGGATAGAAGAAATTTCTGCCCTCTTAGGCACTTCTTCAGCCCTTCCTTTCTACCTCGAAACCCCTCAATTTAGTTATTTAGCCCCCTCAAAAAAATTTTTAAAGTACAATTTCCATGATTTTTCATTTTATCCTCAAGTCTGTACAACCATCACTTCTCTAATTTCAAAACATTTTCATCACCTCAGAAAGGAAAAAAAATCCTATACTCATTAGTTGTCACTTTACATACTGCCCTCTCTCCAGCCCTGAAAACCAGCAACGTATCTTTATATATTTGACTATTGTGGACGTCTAATAGAAACAAACTTTACAATATGCAGTCTTTTTGTGTCTTCTTTATTTCACTTACTGTGGTATCTTCAGTTATAGCATATAACAGGAATGCATTCCTTTTCATGAAAGAATTCTATTCTGTTGTATGTTAATAGGCTGTCCTTCATTATATGATGGGCATCTGGGTTGTTTCTACTTTTTGCCTATTAGGTATAATAAGGCTATGTGCATTCACATACAATTTCAGTGTAGATATATGTTTTCAATCCTCTTGGGTATATTACTAGGACTGGAATTGCTGAATCGCATTGTAAGTCTACTTTTATCATTTGAAGACATGTAAGAATGCTTGAGAACCGCATCATTTTACATTCTCATTACTGATGCATGAAGGTTCTAATAGTATATACCTTGTCCAACCTGTGTTATTGTCCATCTTTTTATTATGATCAATCTAGTGGGTGTGAAGGGGTATTTTTCCACATTTCCCTAAAGACTAATTATGAAAAGCATAATTTCTTCTGTTTACTGACCAATTACAGATCTTCTCTGAAGAAATATCTTCTCAAAGCCTTTGATCATTTTTTAAGTGTCTTTTAACTGTAAGAGCTTTTTATACTGCACTCTAAGCTGTTATTAGATACCTGATTTGCAAATATTTTTCCCATTCTATAGGTTCCACAAAGTATCCCATTAATTGTCACTTTAAGATTGAGGAGTCTGTTATTCATTTTAAGATATTTCTTTTCTTCCTCCATGTGATGGTGCATGCCTGCAATTCCAGCACTCAGGAAGCTAGGGCAGGAGGATCATCTTAAGATCAAAGCTAGCCTGGGCTTAAATAGCGAGTTCAGGGTCAGCCTGAACTACATAGTGAGATTCTATCAAAAAAAAAAATTTCTTTTCTATATTTTCCAAAATTTTAGCAAAGAACATTTATATCCCGTAAAATGGTCATTTTTTTATTCCAAATGTTTTATACAGAGAGATGTATTTGCAGAGCATTATGGATCATATCTAGATATCCCCAAAAGCCTTATGTACTCATAGGTACAAAGGTGGTTGCATTAGGGTGTGTGAATGTGGATTAAGGTGTAATACTGGGATTAAATTGTGGATAATGGAGGCCCCACCCTGGGTATAGGTGGCACCAAACAGTAGGCCTGTAGCCTGGACAGAATATAAAAGAACAGAAAGAAGGCAGGCTTACTGAGTTCTGTTTGCCATGCCATGGACTATTTCTCCTCCGTCATGGCACATTGCCTTGGCGCCAACTATGGACTATGATTTTGGACAGAAACCTCTACAAACTGTGAGCTGAAATAAATCTTTCCTCTTTTAACTTTGGGTGTCTGGTATTTTGTCTCAGTAGCAAAAAAAGCAACTAAAGTTTTTTTAAATGTAGAAAACTATAGTGAAGGAACTAAAGTTGTCTTTAATTCCATTATCCAAAGAGAACAGTTAAACTGCTATTTTCATGAAGTTCCAGACTTTTCTATTCTGGCTAAAGGTAGGTTGTTTTTTGAAAATAAACCACATTTATTTGTTTTCTCTGTTTACAGCGCTGAGCAGAGGATTAAGTTAACCATGCCCAGACTGCTGACCTACAGAAACGGTTGGAAAATACATGTATGTCATTTTAAGCTGCTACATTTGTGGCACAGATTTGGCAACCCTAATCCAAAATCCAAAATGTGAAATTTTTTGGACATCAACATGACACTCAAAAATTTTTTATTATTTTAAAGCATTTCAGATTTCTTGGATTCATGATAGCTAACTGGTAATGTCTAGGCAAATATTCTACAATCTAAAAAACCCTCATATGTGAGACATCTGGTCTTTCCCAAGCATCTTGGATAAGGGATAGTCAACCTATAATTTGTCACATAGCTATAGATACCTATCAATAACCAATGGCAGTGCCTTTTCAGACATATCAGGATGGGGTGTCTTGGCCCAAAAACTAACTTGTTTTATTCCTGACATTCAGGAGAGGTTGGCATATGAGCAATTATCTTAATGCTAACCATACTTTGCTTAACAAATGCATGCTTTTATCCCTAATTATTGTTCCCATTCAAAATTAAAATGTCTACTCCTACAAAATTCAAATTAAGAGAAACACAAAGGTAGCTGGATTTGTTTATGCTTACAGATGATATTTAGGTGACAGCAGAATTAGGCATTTTAAAGAGCTCACTGCCTTCACCTAAAATCACTCAATTTTTGAATCATACTAACTTCCTTTTCAAAAATTCCACACATTGTAATCAACCTTTTGATTATAATGCAGCCTTATAGGCCAAATACCAATAAGACTAATGGAAAAAAAAACAGAGAGGGGAAAAAAGAAATCGGGGAAGAGAAAATAAAGGTGGCAAAATGTTAATACATGTACAATATAAGTTTTCACCGGACTACTCAAGTTTTCTAATAGAGATTTGAATTTTTTTCAGTATAAGAAACTGGCCCAGGTGTGTAATTACATCTGTAATTCCAACACTCAAAAGGCTGAGGGCAGAAAAACTGAGACTAGCCTGGGCTAGATAATGAGTTCAAGTCTAGCCTGGACTACATAGTAACATCCTGTCTCAAAAACAAAGCAAAACAAAAGTAAAAAAGAAAGCCAAAATTGAGAAGATAAAAAAATGAGATAATTTTAATATTTAGAGATCAAAAACACCCTTAAAACTAATTGGAAAAGTCTAAAGAATATACCCACATTCAACCCTCTTTTGATAAACAGAAAAAGAAAAAGTAAATAGATAAATCTATATTTTGAAGCAATGAATGTTTTAAACTCATTCAGGTATTTCTCTCAGAATTGAAAAATACAAAAGTTCATAGAAAAACCAAAACTTTCTGCTTTATTCCTAAAATCTTTTGGTTCTGTAGGCAATTATTCATTTTTCTAACTTCATTATTCTCTAAACTATTGTTATTTAATACGTGGTATGGTAAACCAAAAAGACCATATTACCTGTGAACTTTTTGGAAATACAAAATCTCTAAATCCACCCTAAACCTACAGAATCAGGACTTGTAGTTTAAAAAGATACAGTGGTACTTCAGTTCACAGACTTAATTCATTCCACAATTCTGAGGAAGATGACCCCATTCATGTTCATGCAGGGAAGAAGGCTGTGGTCATGCTCGTTAATGTGATGCAGAGTTTGCAAATGGAAGCAAAACTTTGCCAAACACTTTTGTTTGCAAACCAAATTGTTCACAAACAGAAGCATTTGTAAACTGAAGTACCACTGTACACAAGTAATCTAAAAGCACATTAAAGTATATGGTAGAAAATTTGTCAACATTCTTTAAAAATTCAGTCTAAACTACAATATAATTGAATTGTATATATAGCAGAGGTAAGGCGGTCTCTTGGAAAATATAGTTCCGCACAAAATCTAATCAAAATCAGTAACTGTGGAAACAGTCACAAAACAAATTTAATGACGTATGGTTAAAATAGAGAAATCAGGAGATTAAAAGTGATAGAATAAATAGTGGCAGAAAAATACAGCCTCTCTGAGATCAGGAATCAAGATACCTGGAAAACAACTTGGTGAAGAAAAAACCCAAATAGATCTCCAGGAATCAGGTGGGAGCTGAAGGAAAACTAGAAACTACTAAGAAACTAAAGACCACCCAGAGAAAACAACAAAGCAGACTAGAACACTAACCCCAGCTCTCAGGAAGGGGAACCTGCCTCTGTACACATAAGGGACACACCTCATCTTGGACAGTTGCCACAGCATGGGATGTATGGACAGAAGGATCCTATGGAGTGGGAGGGGAGGAACCTCACAAACTCACAGGCCATAAAGATAGGCAGAGAATGTGCCGGAGGTTTAGCTCAGTGGTTCCGCTGCCTACCTCGAAAATGCAAGGTCGGGAGTTCAATGCTTAGTACCAAAAAAAAAGATGGGCAGAGAAAGCAGTGACTTGGGGCAAACAGAGAGAGACATGGAATCTGGGAGTCACTGGAATGAATACAGTCCTAAGGTGGACAGCACCGACCAGCCATGCCTAGTAGAAAAGAGGGGGCCAGAATTCAGCCCTCTCACACAAAAATGTGAATGTGGATATAAAATAGGCCCTGGCAGTGACTCATTATTCCTCCCCCATCTCTGGTGGATTCCAATACTACAGACGCTGGAAAGAAACCACTCATTCAAAAGCACAGAGGTAATTTTTTTGGACTCATTTCTCTTTTTATTCTTTTTTTGGTACTAGGGATCGAACTCAGGACCTTGCGCTTGTGAGACAGGTGGCAGCACCACTGAGCTAAATCCCCGGCCCATTCTTTTTTTTTGTCTTTTGGGGTTTTTTTTTAGGGGTTTTCTCCTTTTCTTTCTCTATCTCCCTCTCTCCTGTCTTCTTTGGCTCATTTGTCCTTTTCTGGTACTTTACCTAATTCTATTAATTTTCTTTTACTCCTTAACAGGATCCTTTAGCTCACTTTTCTCTCCTCCGTCTCATCTTTCTTTATTTTTTAAATTTTACTTCTTTCATTTTCCCCTTTCCACTACCTTCATTTTTACTAATAATTTAATATTAATACTAATAAAAAATAATTTTTTATTAATCTTTAGATATTTTATCTGTGCCATTGCTGTTGAATTCTTTTCCACTGTTAAAAGCACTACAGCTACTGCATTTAGTAGATATTTACTCTAGGTCAATGTTTGGTTTGTCTTTGTATTATTATTACAGATCTCTTTTGTTAAGGGTGGTAAAACAGTGACTACAATATGTTGATACCCAGTTTGTCTTGGACTTTTATTATTGTTGCGATCACTGCAATTGCCAAAGTGGCACAGTGGTTGATATTAATTGATTTTTACTATGTGCCAGAATATGGTTTGTCTTTGCATCATAAATAATACTGCAGTTAACTTCTGGAGAAGAGATGCTAAGCCAATTATATTGTACCTTATCTCCTCAAATTAAAAGATAAGGTCAGAGCTTTAGACAGAGACAAAAGCCTATAGTTAGCAATGCCCAGAGCACATCACTGGACAGCAGACACTAAAGAGATCTCTGCATTACCAACGAAGTCCTTACACTATAATTGATCCTCAACCCTCAGCATACATGCGCAAGTACACATGTGCACACACCCACACACACACTAGACACATGGGAAAACAAGGAAACAAAATGCCTCCAAAATTTCCCAACTCCCCCAAAGCTGATCCATGTGATATCAATGGGGAGGAAATCAAAGCCCTAAGAGCTAAATTATACAAAGTGATAAAAGGAAGGAGAAAAAACAAAAAACCAAACCAATGAGGTACTTGATGAGGAAAAAAGAGGATATAACTAAACAGATAACGGACTTAACAAGTTCCCACTAGCTTGATCCACCAGTGGTTAGCTATTTAACATTAGATGATGGAATTAAAATGAGAGTCACATGGCGGCAAGACATACAAAGTATGGCCTCACCATGAATGTGTTAATAATCAAAAATCATCAGTGAGCTTACAGAAGACAATAATAAAAAGCTAGTTGACCTAAACAAAACAAATCAGAACATGAATAACCAGTTTAGGAAAGAATAAGAGCCCATGAAAAGTTATCAAACAAATCAGGGAGGGTTGGGGTGGGGGTGGGGATCTATTGAGAGCAGGGGCAGGAGAAGCGACCAAAGTGAGAAAAGAGTATCAAAACTAGAAATAGGGCTGATGCAGGTAACCATGTACTCAGAGATATGTTAAAAGCAAGATATCATAAAAAATGGATACAGTAGCTGTTAGATAACATAAAGAAGACTAATCCAAGATTAAATGTAATTAATGAAAAATCAAATGACATAAAAATCTGTTTATAAAAATAACAGCAGAAAGCTTTTCAGGTAAGGGGAAAAAACTAACATACAGTTAAGCAATACAAATGGAATCACAAATTGGCTATTTGTGGCCACAGTAAGAAAAGAACTTCTCCAAGACACATCCTGGTCAACATCCCAGAAGTCTAACACAAGGACAGAATTTTAAAAGCTTTTGGAAAAAATCAAATCAAAACAAACAAATAAAAAAACCAAACACTTATAAAGATAAACATAGTAGAATTACAGCATATTTCTCAAGATAAACCTTAAAGGCCAGGTGAGGTTAGAGAGAAGTGTTTCAGGTCCTAAAAGAAAATAATTTCCAACTCAAAATAATATCCTGCAAAATTATCTCTCAAAATTGATGGAGAAATAAGATTTTTCAGTGAAAAGGGACACTTTTAAGAAATTCATGACCACTAATCCAGCAGATCAAAAAAATTCTCAAGGATATCCTAGAAAGAAACAATGAAGCCAACAACGTCAAAAAAGTCTAATGGAATGAAAACATCAAGTAAGGTGGGCAGATAAGCAGATAAAGGAAAAAAAAAATCATCACCAAAAAATAATGCTGGGACAAGAGTAAGTCAATACCTCTCAATAATAACACTCAATATGAATGGTCTCAACTCTAATCAAAAGACGCAAATTTGTAGATTGGATTTTAAAAAGGAAGAAAAAGAAAGAAAAAACCCAAATAGTATTCTATAAACAAGAAACACATTTCATCCAAAAAGAAATTCATAAACTAAAAATCAAAGGATGGAAAACAATATTTCATGCAACAGGAGCCTGAAAACAAGCACAAGTTCTATTATAGATAAAGTGAACTTCAAGCCAAAACTGATCAAAAGAGGGAAAGAAGGTGACTACATACTGGTTAAGGGAACAATTCAACAAGAAGAGCTAACAATTACAAACATATGTACCAAACACTGGCACACTCAACTCCATAAAACACATACTACTGGACATAAAAGATCTGTTTATAAACATCAATACAATGATTATAGGGGACCCCAATATCCCTCTGTCACAAATAGATCAACTAGACAAAAAAAAAAAAATCAACACAGAACTATCAAAGTTCTGTACCACATCTTCAGACAAACAGACTTACTACATAGTGTTCCACCCCACAACACAAAACACATTCTTCTCAGCAGCACATGGAATTTTCTCCAAAATAAACCACATACTAATCCATAACCCATGCTTAAGTAAAAGCAAAAGAATCAATTATACCATGTATAATATCACAAAATAGTGTAATTAAACTAGAAATCAATGGCAAAAGAAACCACAGAAATTACGCAAACACATGGAAATTAAACAATACCCTCTTGAATAATCAATGGTCACATTAGTAATCAAGGAAGAAACTAGTTCCTAAAATCAACAATAATGCCAATACTATGTACCAGAGCCTATAGGACATAATGAAAGCAGTCCTAAGACAGAAGTTTCTACCAATGAATGCCCACATTAAAAAAACAAAAAACAAAAAAACCAGCAAGCTCAAATAAATGAACTAATGATGCAGCTCAAGCTCTTAAAAAAAAAAAAATCCAAATCCCAAAGCTAGTGTAAGGAAAGAAATTATAAAGCTCAATGTCTAGGAAGATGGAAGAACAGCAACAAATCAACCTCTCTTGAGATTCAAAATCCAGACATTGGAATATAACAACTTGAGAAAGAAAAGAAGGAGGGGGATGGATCCTTGCCATTCAGGACGGATTTGAAGGAAAAATTAGAGCACACAGAGAAAATGAAGAGACAGACCTCAACACAGAAAAATGAGATGGCAAACTGCACCTTCTCCCTGGCAGTTAGCATGAGTAGGCTTGAATCTACACAGACACAAGGCAGGTGACCCCAGAGGTCTCCAGGGAGAAACACACCAGTGGAACAAAGCAGTGGAAGCTGGGGGCTAGAACAGCTAGTGAGTGACTCCAGTCCAAGTGTCTTCTACTGTGTCCCCTGGAGAGGGTACCTGATTAGATGCCATTTTAGGGAGGGGCCATCTGAACCCAGGACTCGAGAAGCTATGGGTTGAATTCACTTCAGGGTTCCCAGAGACTGGTAAGGGACAACCACAGGAGACATCAGGGGTGAGGAAGACAGGGTCAGGCCGGCAAGAGATACCCAGAGTGTTACAATCTGAACGACTCAGGTGCCAACCACACAATCATAAGTTGGGATGACCCTGAATTTCTGTGGAGTTGAAAGTACCAGAATCAGCTACATGTAGCAAATCATCCAGATGATTATACGCCATGACCAAGTAAGACTCATCCCAGGGATGCAGGGGTGGTTCAACATATGCAAATCAATAAATGTAACATACCAAATTAACAAAATCTAGGACAAAAACCACATGATCATCTCAACAGATGCAGAAAAACCATCTGACAAAGTCTAACATACATTCATGATGAAAATCCTAAATAAAATTGGAATGAAGGTCTTTGCCTCAATCTGATAAAACCAACAGCCAACATCATAATAAATAAATGGTCAAAAA
Source organism: Heterocephalus glaber (assembly GCF_000247695.1). Next base: position 16,028,713 of record NW_004624780.1, on the reverse strand, counting down.
CTGAAAGCTTTTACTCTAAAATCTGGAACTAGACAAGGATGTCCACTATCACCAATCCTGTTCAATACAGTTCTGGAAATTAGGTAAAAGGAATAAGGATAGGAAAGGAAGAAAGTAAATTATTATTTGTGGATGACAGGCATAGAACATACATAGAACACCCCAAAAACTCCAGCAAGACTCCTAAATTTAATAACCAAATTCAGTTGCAAACCAGGATACAAAGTCACCACTCAAAAATGAAGAGCATTCCAGAACACAAATAACAAACTCACTAAGAGAGAAATTAGGGAAACACCTTTAACAATAGCATCACAAAAAATGAAATACTTAAGAATCAATCTAATGAAGGAAGTAAAAGATCTTTACATTGAGAACTACAATACTCTGAAAAAGAGTATCGGAATCTGAAAGCTATCTCTTGGTCTTAGATAGGCAGAACTAATATATAGTGGAAATGGCCACACGTGCAAAACTGTTATACAGATTCAATGCAATCCAAATCAAAATAACAACAGCAATAGAATTAGAGAAAACAATCCTAAATTCATTTGGGACCAGAAGGGACCTACAATAGAAAAAGCAATTCTGGGGAATAAAGACAAGGCAGGGGCATTACAGTCCCTTACTTGAAATTATACCTCAAAGCTGCCGTGATAAAAACAGCATGTTACTGACAAAAAAAAAAAAAAGAGAGAGAGAGAGAGAGACTCCAGAATCAACGGAATAGAATAAAAAAATCCAGAAACAACTCCAAACACACTCAGCTACCTTATCTTTGACAAAGGGGCTAAACATCTTCACTCGAAGAAAGATGTGGCTTTCCTTGTGCTGAAGATTAAACCCAGACCTATATTTTTCACCATACACTAAACTAAAATTGAAATGGATCAAAGATCTAAATATTAAAACAGAAACACTTGATCTGCTGGAAGACAGAATAGGTAGAACTCTTGAAGATTAGGTGTAGGCCCAATCCAAAACTGGGCATCTGAAATGAATAGACACTTTCCAGATGAACAAGTACAAATAGCAAATAAATATATGAAAAAGTGTTCAACATCACTGGTCATTTGAGAAATGTAAATTAAAACAACACTGAAATTCCATCTTACTCCAGAAAAAATGGCTATCATCAACAAATCAAATAATAACAAATGTTGGGAAGACTGCATGGAAAAAGAACCCTTTTATACTGTTGATGGGCATGTAAACTAGTGCAATCATGATGGAAATCAGTACACTGATTCCTCAAAAGATTACAGATAGAAATTCCATTTGATCCAGCCATTCCCCTTCTATCTTCCCCAAACAGTTAAAAACATCACATTATAGTGATATATACATACACATATTTATAGCAGCACAACTCATTATTATGCTATTGCTAAGTCTTTGAAGCAGCCTATACTGTATGTCCATCAACAGATGAATGGATAAAGAAACTGGTATTTATACACAACGAAATGCTACTCTAGCACAAAGGATAAATTCAAGTCATTTGTAGGCAAATGAATGTACCTTCAGACCATAATGGTAAGTAAAATAAATCACAAACATAAAGCTTATAAATCACAAACACAAGCTTAAATACTGCATGGTTTCTCTTATACAAGAAACCCAATGTATAATTAAAGAACAAAATAAAGATGCAAAATAGTGAGCAGGGAGATAGATTCTTTTTCAAAAGGGAAGAGGACCAAGAGATGGATGGAGGAAGTGGGATGTTGGAGAAGAGGAACCAAAAAGAATTAAGATGTGTTATATACATATACCAACTCCTCATCATGAATGTAATCATTACGTACTGTAAACATGTACTAATAAAAATATAAATTTCTTTAAAATATCACTTGGCATATTCAAAACTACATCATAGAAGATAAAATAAATGCTGGAACACTGATATAAAATTGTTAATCAAACTATTTTCTAGAAATGTTAAAAAAAAAAACCCACCTGCTTCCTCACTAAAAGCACTGGTTTTCTACCCGCACTGCATACTCAGTTTGATTATAATCTATCAAAAACTGTAAGTTAGTACAATGAGGCAGGCTTACAAAATCAGTGCACACAATCAACTACACACATGAGGAAACCTTCTGGGTTAAGGCAGATCATAATACAACACTAAATAGAACTTAGAATAGTATGCAGGGAAATAAAACTGGGCAATAATTTCCCTCTAATTCAACCAGGATCAGAAAGAGTAACTTAAGAGCAGCCAAAAGACATTGGTGTCTTGTGCAAACTTAAAATGTCTTATTACCTGTAAGATTCTTTGCTTTGACTTCTCTAATAAATTTTCCTACACAAAGAAAATGTATGACCTACTAAGGCGCCCAAAGAGTTTGTTTTTAATGGATTATATTATTGATATTCACAATATTAGAAATTAGAACTGAGATTTAAATAGTACTGATTCATTTACGATAACAAAAATTAACCCATTAAAGCCAGGTATGGAGGCACACACCCATAATCCCACCACTAGGAAAGCTTGAGCGAGACTACAAATTGAAGCCATCCTAGGCTACACAGTGAATATGAGGCCAGCCTGGGCCACACAGCACGTTCAAGGCCAGCCTGGGTACAAAGCAAGATCTTGTCAAATAAATAAATCCATTAAATGTTAAAGAAAAATCTCATCTTCATGAAAAATAACTGTTTTCCACAACAAAAGAAATGGCAACAAAAAACGGGGTGATGAGCTGGGTGTTGTAGCACACAGTTATAATCAATCCCAGCACTCTGGGAGGCTGAGGCAGGAGGATCACAAGTTTGAGCCCACTCTGGGGAAACTCAACAACTTAGTGAGACTCTATCTCAAAATAAAAACAAATTTAAAAAGGGCTAGTAGGACTGGGGATTTAGCTCAGTGGTTCCGCTGCCTGCCTCGCAAGCGCAAGGTCCTAAGTTCAATCCCTGGTACCAACAAAACAAAAAAGCAAACAAACAACAATAAAAAAACCCAACAGTCTTTTTACAGGGCCGGGATTTAGCTCAGTGGTTCCACCGTCTGCCTCTCAAGCTCAAGGTCCCGAGTTCGATCCCCCGTACCAAAAAAAAGGGAAACAAGTTGTATCACCTTGCAAGCACAAGGACCCGAGTTCAATCCCTGGTACCAAAACAAACAAACAAAAAAAGGGGGAGGGCTAGTAATGTAGCTTTGTATGAGTTATAGGGAGGGACTGGCATTATTTTACATTTTTGCTACTATCTTTTATATTGTTGTAAAAGACTATCTTATTTGCCTCTCATACAAAGCTCTGTATTTTTTTGGCTGAAGTAAAAAAAATTCAGTTTCATAAAAATATATAACTGGAAAAAGCAGCTGGGCATGGTAGTTCATGCCTGTAATCTTAGCACTTGGGAGGCTGACACATGAAGATTGCTGTGAGTTCAAGGCCAGCCTGAACTGTATGGTGAGACCTTGTCTCCAAAAACCCCCAAAAAATACAACTTTAAAAAAAGCAGTCATTTAATTGTCTTTTCATATTTATGGATATTCTTCAATGCTATACCTGATTCAACAAATATTTTCTGGATACCAACATGAGATTTGAAATAATACCAGTGAACATTTTATACTGTTACATTAAAATCCTTTAGTCTAAGCGTGCAGTCTGAACGAGTCTTTTGGACAAGGCATGATTTTGGAAGATCATGCATTGGTCACATGGAAAATGTTCACTGAATTATATAGTTCTCCAAATGTTGACACAATTCACTTTATGAAAATGTTTAAAAACTGAGTACTAAAAAATCAATGTCATCGTCAGAAAACACTTAGAATAATAGAACTGTCATACTAATAGTGGCACATATGTGTTTTTCAAAATTTTAGTTTTCACTAAAACGTTCAAATTTTATCTCTGGCAACAAATATTATCAGTTGCTTTTTGTGTAGTGAGACATACACTTCACTGTCAAGAAAATGTCTGTCATACATTTGTTAGCTTACTCCTTTCTGCTCCTAGACGCTGCCAAGGAAGCATCATTAGTCCCTCTTCCCATTGCCATCGTGTCTAAATCAGAGTCTCCTAAAGAGATTGCCGGGCTGCTGAAGCTCTTTATTAAAGGACTGAGCTTTGAAACAATTGATGCATTTGAGAAACTATGCTGAGCAGCAGGGAATGCTCATGGAGAGATCCAAACACCAAATACTCCAAGGGCTTAGGGCTTGTCACATATGTCTCTGTGGAGTTAGTAGATGCAGCAATGCATGCAAGATGACACAGGGTGAATGGAAGAGTTGAGAAACCAAAGATAGCTGATTAAGAGAATATTCTCTAAAACCAGGTGTTCATGTAACTGTGAAAAAGATCTTTGTTGGTGGCATTAAAGAAGGCACTAAGGAACATCACCTACAAGAACTGTATGGGAGCACAAGGTCCTGAGTTCGATCCCCAGTACCCCCCCCAAAAAAGAACTGTATGGGACAACTGAAGTGACTGAAACTGTAACTGACGAGGCAGTGGAAAGAAGAAGAGCTGTGTTTTTGCAAAATGTTATGACTCTATGGACATAAATATCATTCAGAAATACCATACTGCAAATGGCCACTACAGTAAAGCAAGGAAAGCCCATTCTGTTGAAGCAAGAGATGGCTACTGCTTCATGTAACAAAGAAGTTCTAGAAATTTTGTTTGGTAGTCATGGAGATGGTTTTGGTGGCCAAGACAATTTTTGGTCATAGAGAAAACTTCAGTGGTCAAGGTAGCTTTGGTGGAAGCTGTGGTGGTGGTGGATATGGTAGCAAGAGAGATGGCTACAATGCATTTGGTAACAATCAAAGCAATTTAGAGGTGATGGAAGCTAAAAATGAGTTTGGCAGTTACAGCAATCTTCAAATTTTGGACCCATGAAGGAATGAAACTTTGAAGGCAGAAGCTCTGACCCCTGTGGTGGTGGAGGCTATTAATTTACCAACCCACAGAATCAAGGTGGCTATGGCAGTTCTAGTGGCAGCAGTAGTTATGGCAGTGGAAGGTTTTAGTTACTGCCATGAAACAAGGTTTAGTAGGCGAGCACAGCCAGAGAAATAACAGGGAAGCTAGAGGTTACCACAGATTTGTGAAGTTAGCCATACACAGTGGTGGCAGGGACTAGCTGCTGCAAAGAAGAAATGTTTTAGACAATACTCATATATATGGGGAAAAAACCTAGAGAATTATGTTTGTGATTAATTGTATAGCAAGTTGTTTTGTTTCTGTTCTGTGGAAAGCATAAAGCAATCCAACAAAGGGTTTTAATGCAGACCTTTGCACTCGTGCTGTTGATTGCTAAATGTATAATCATGACATTGAATAAATGTCTTTTAAAGAAAAGTCTGAACAGCCAAAGTTTGTCTCAGCCATTCTTTCAGTAAAATAATGGTATTCAGGTGGAAAATCAAACAATGAATGGCACTAGTATATTTCCTAAAGACATCCATACCTGGAATGCAATACAAGTTCATTATGTGAACTTCATATTTTATTACATAAGATACTACAAAGATGTGGATTGCAGGGTCAAGATTATAATAATGAAGCTGGGGATTTAGCTTAGTGGCTCCACCGGCCATCTCAAAGTGCAAGGTCCTGAGCTTGATCCCCAGTACCAAAAAAAAAAGAAAAAAGATTATAATAATTAAGACTGGTGTGGGGGCACATGCCTGTAATCCCAGCCACTTGGGAGGCTGAGGAAAGAAAACAGCAAGTCTGTGGCTAGTTTGGGCAATTTAGCAAAACCCTGTCTGAAAATAAATTTTAAAAATAGAGCTGGGGATATACTTCAGTAGTAGAGCATCCCTAGGTTTAATCCCCACTACCACAAGAAAAAAAAGATCAATAATAATTAATAATTTAGAGTTGCGGAATTACCTGTGTTAGAGCACTTGTATAGCACGTGCAAGGCCCTGGGTTCAGTCTCCACCAAAAGGAAAAAACAATTGTACTGCTTCACCCAGAATAGTTGTAAAGGAACCAGTATTCTTTATACTTCAAGTATATGGATATGAAGAATACAATGACCACCAGGACTCTGGTGAACAGTTTTGCTTTGCGCTAAGGTCTATAGCAGTTTTAACCACCACTGCTTCTGAACATCAGTGCAAATATTAATACAATGGATACATATCTTCTTAATATCATTATGGAAACAGATTTGAGCTAACAGATCCCTTGCCCAAGTCCTTTGAGGCTCACTGCGCTATTCTGACAGAAGTAATCCTTAGCCTTTTAACATCATTGTTACAATCCACTGACTCATTCAACCCGTAATTACAGGACTTAGTGTCAACTATGCACCCTTTAAAATCTGAGTGTGTGAAAGTCTTGTGTTGGTCACTCACAAAAGCTCTTAAAAAGAACAGTGCTTGTTGGCATACGCCTGAGCCTCCACATCTGCTAACTTAATTAGTGGCCAGTTGTGGTTTACTTTAACATCGGTTTCAGAGTTTTTTAGAGTACATTTCTCACACCCTCAAAAATCAACCATCTAAATACTGTAGATATTTTCTCATTTTCCAACACTAACAGGAAAGACAGGATAGGCAATATAGAACCTCTACCCTTTAACGTATCTAAAGTAGTTTTATCTTCACATCATCTGAACTAAAATTGTATATACATGCAGCCCTTGTTCTGTATACACCATGGTAATTCAAATTCATACAGAGTCAAGTGCTAGATCTGAAAGGCTCCATGGTAACTATAATCTGTAATAACATAGTACTGTCCAAAGCAAATTAGTGCACATGTACAGGGAAATAATAAGTTTCAATGGTCCACAGTCTCAATTACAGTAAAGCTGGAAAAAAAGGCAATTGGAAAAATGGATGAGGTTCCCTTAAGCAATAGCTTTGAATGGGTACACATACAGGAAATCAAACAGGTATCTAAATGACTTTTTCAAACTCTCATGCCTCCCTCCAGCTGCCGATTAGCATCTGAGAATCACTGCCAGTGATCAACTAAGAGAAGCTTTCTAATTCTTCAAAGGTGTTTGTGAAAGGTGTGGGGGTAGGGGGAGATAAGCGTGGTGGAACAGAAGCAAGGTGGATGAAGAAAAGAGGATCCAGCACTTTATTACATACTGAGTTAAAATTATATCACATTATATTTAGCCTGGTATTAGAAACTACAGAAATAAACATTTCTCAAGACAAAGATACAGCAAACTTTTGGACTTCCATCTTAACTTTCTCTTCCTGCAATCAATATAGCCTTAGAATTACTCAATAGTATGTCTCACCTTCCACTCCATATCCACATCTATATCCAGGAATTTTGTTCTTTCTATTTGAATTTTTTAAATTCACATAAATTTTCAAAACAATTATCAGTTTTCAATATAGTATATTTGGCTCTAAAAATAAAAACCCTAACCCTAAATGTATCTGAAATAGTTTTATCTTCACACCATTAAAACCAAAAGTTTAAATGGTTCAGCCAAAATTCAGGAAGAAATCAAAAAATATTTTGTTAAGTAAACACTAATGGAAGCTTAGCAACTGAGAGTGTCATGAGAATGGCAATGAATAATTTTACTTTAAAAAAAATTTCTACTCTGTTATATATCACACGTAGGATACACAGAAAGTGGTAAACCATACCTTAAAATGTACTATGATGTTCCACGGAAGAGCTGAACTTGATGCAAGAAGATCAAATAGTAAACCAATTGGATAATGCCTAAAAATAAAAGAGTATTATTTTAAATGAGAAAAAAAAATATGAGATAGTACATAAAGTAATAAAAACTACAACTCCAAAACAGATTTTAAGCATATGTTTTAACATCAAATGTCATGGACTTTAATAGCAACTAAACATTTTGTATCATTCAACTCCTAGAGTAATACAATACACTTTCTAGGCATCAGCTGGTTTTCTTCTAACCAATAATTTCCCACAGAAACGTCAATATACACAATAGGATTACAGGCTGGCATTCTTCATGAACTGTTATAATACTGTAATATCAAATTATCATCCCAGTATTCAGAGTAGGTAGGCAACTATTTTCAGTTATTTAAATACATTTTTTTATTTTTAAAACAACTTAGGATTTTAGAAAATTCTAAGAATTAAGTTAACTAATTAACTTGCCTAGCATGTATGAGATTTTGAGTTTAATCTCCAATGTTAAGGGGAAAAAAGAAAGCATGCAAATCACCTATTCTTTGGTTAATCATATTAACATTATAAAATATTAGTTTCCTGTCCTTTATGCATAAATGTCTAAATATAGGTGTGAAATATCCTTTACAACTTGCACTATAACCTGCTTTTCTAACAGAATATTAAATGTCAACATTTCCCCAAACATTGAACATTCTTTTGATAGCTAACTCATTTTTTAAAAAAGAATAATAAGGGGCCCAGGGATTTAGCTCAGTGGTTCCACTACCTGCCTCATAAGCAGAAGGTCCCAAGTTTGATCCCCGGTACCAAAAAAAGAAAAAAAAACAGGATAATAAGACAGGCATGGTAGCATATGTATGTAATCCCAGGACTCTGGGAGGTTGAAGCGGGAGTAGCATTACAATTTCAAGCCCAGATTGGGCAACATAGCAATACTCTGTCCTGAAATGAAAAAGTGTTGAGGATGTAGTGTGAAAGGCCTTGGGTTCAATCCCCAGTACCATAAAAAAAAAATAAATAAATATTAATTAAAAAATAGCTTTAGACTTTCTAAATAAAAAGAATGTTTCCTAATACAGCTATTACTCACAGCAAACCACATCAATTAACTATAAACAAATATGAAAAACACAAACCTTACAGATTTCAATGGACAATAATTTTTTTTCTTTTTCTTTTTTGGTACCAGCAATCAAACTCAGGGGCTCATGCTTGCCAGGCAGGCACTGCACCACTGAGCTACATCCTCGGCCTGACAAACAATTTTTAAACTCATTGTGTTAAAGAATCTAAACTTAGCTGACTTAATTTATCAGAATTAAATAATAACCCCAACAAGGGCAGAAAGATATATATATGGTGCCCTGTTTCCTCTGTATAATGTATTGGTTACTTTTGAATTAAAGAGCTATCAAATTTGAAAATATCTAATTTCCCTCAAAAAAAAGTACCTCTAAGCAAGATTCATATATCAGCTAGAGGGACTGACAGTATAGCTCAGTGGTAGAAAGATCACCTAGCATGTATTAGGTCCTGGATTTGATCCCTAGGACAGACAGATACAAAGAAGGAAGGCAGCAAGGAAGCAAAGAAGGAACCAAAGAGGGAAGGAAGAAAGGAGGGAGAAAAGGAAGGAAGGACGGAGGGAGGGAGAGAGGGAGGAAGGAAAGAAGGAAGAAGCAAGGTAATACTTATTTGTTTGCTTACATCTACTAAAGGTCATGTATTTTATTTTAGATGAGTTTAGGATAAATGCACTGTTGTAAAATTACAATTTTTGCAGTTCTACAAAACAAATCCTTTTTATGTCTTCAATCTATTTTTTCTAGAATGTCTCTTCTGCAACTAGTTAAGAATGAATGTGGATTTTTTTTTTTTTTTGGTACTAGGGATCGAACTTGGGTCCTTGCACTTGCACAGCAGGTGGCGAAACCACTGAGCTAAATGCCCAGCCCTGAATGTGGATATTTTTAATAAAGTTAGACATACTTGACAATCATATTTCAAAACTGACACAGTACATGGCTTTCCAAATTTTCAATGCCACTACAAATATAAAAAATTTTAAGCAAATTACTACATAGGTGATCTATTAGGTAAGATTTACCTAAAATAACATAAAATAACTGAGACTCCAAGGTTTCATGTATTTTCTGTCTTTCACAAATGAAATTCTAAAATTAAATGGGTGAGCACAGGACCTAGGGGATATATCTTAGGAGTAGAGGGCTTGCCTAGTATATGCAAGGCCCTAGCACTGCAAAAACAAAATAAATAAATAAAAGTTTAAAACTTTTTAAATGAAATCAAACATCTTTAAAAAGAATCTCAGAAAAAATAAATATTTAGATCATAATACAAGTTCAACATAAGACTCATTTACACACATCAAACAACTCCCTACAATGAATGTAACTACTATGTACTGGAAGCATGTATCAATAAAAATTTTTCGCCACCTGCCTCACAAGCACAAGGTCCCAATTCGATCCCTGGTACCAAAAACAAAAAATTTTTTTTTAAATTTTTTAAAGAGATAATTATCTTTACCCTACATATTAAAAAATACTGTAAGTGCACAGAATATTGAACAAAGTAGATAATAGCTGTTAGATGTATAAATCAATAAAGAGCCACAGAACACTTAATACACTATACACAAAAAGATGCAGTGGACCAAATTTTACATTCTGAGTTTCTTTTTTGAGTAGTTCTAAATATTTTAAGGATGAATGTGTCATAAATTTTTATTCCTTCTTAATGGCCTTCCAGCAATCAGAGAAAACTCACTCTAGAAAACAAATCTTATTGTCTAGCAATTGCCATCTATATCTAGTAGGACAAACATTTTAGAGCTTTCAATGATAGAAACAGCCTGCTGTGGCACATGTGCCATGGGCTCGTCACAACTGCACTACCACCTTTTATAAATCTAGGATTTATTATAAGGTCTTAGTGATCTCTTAAAACATCTTGCCTCTCATGTGCAAAGCCCTGGGTTTGATCCCCAGCACTACCAAAACAAAGCAAAAATTTCCCTTGTCTTTTTTTCTTGCTAAGTGCAAGAAAAGTCAGGAATAATGATAAGGTAGAACATCTTGGTGATCTATTTGAATATTTGACAACTAACGGTTAACTGTATTCAAAAGATATTGTACATTTCTGGTTCCTTGAAAATCAGGAAAATAAGAAAAAACTTGAATTTGCTTCATTTAAATGCAAATTAAAATTTCTAACAAAGTTGGTATATACTACAGTATTCCCTTATTCTAACTTCTCTAAATTATTTACAAAATAACGTGTGTTTGTTCACTGTTCTCTGAAAGCAAATTATTTTTTTATCTAGTATACAAAGGACTGATAGAAACTTAAATATGGCTCCTAAAACTTATTCTATAGTTTACATGTGGCTAAATACAGATGTTTATGTTTGAATGATTATGACACAAGGATATCAGCTTCAAACAAAGATACTCTCTAACTGGGGATAGAGCTGAGTGGTATAGGGCTTGCCTAGCACATACCAGGGTTTAAATTCTAGTACCAGAAAAAAAAAAGTATTATATTCAAAGATACAATCTGAATTAGTTGTTTCTTTGACTATTTCTGATGGACCCATTAAGATTCGGGAAGATCTATAAAAGAAAATGCAAAAATCAAAGATAATGAATTTCTCAAATACAATAATCTGGGGCCGGGGATTTAGCTCAGTGGTTCGCCCACCTGCCTTGCAAAGCGCAAGGACCGCAGTTCGATCCTGGTACCAAAAAAAAAAAAAATACTGTAATCTGATTTACATCAAGGATTTCAAAAATACTAATCTGCACAATATAATTTTGTTCGAAGACCCCTAACCCACAACACAAAAACCAAATAAGCCATAACTGTAAATAAACCATAATGTAGCCATTTAGCTGTTATGTTGCTACTTTAAATATCTAAACTAAGTTAAATAGAAAGGGAAATAGGTAAGGATTAGAATCTGGTATATATGCCAAAAGAGAACCCAGACATCTTAGTCTAGTGTTATGTGTATATAACAACTCCCCCAGGATGAAAATAATCATTACATATTCCAAATATGCAGTAATAAAAAGATCTATCGGCCCAAAGGGAAAATAATCACTGCATCAGAAATGTTAGGTTTATATTCAAATTTTCTTCTTTTTCTTCTTCACACTGCTCTAATCTACAAGATTCAGCTCTCAAAATGAATATATCATGTTTCTTTGCTTCATTTATTCATATTGCTAATATATATACATGTTAGCACACAGCATAGCAACAATGAATATGCTCATTATAAATAATAGAGGACAATTCACTCTAAAAATCTGCATTCAGATAGCTATCTGGTCTTCTAAAATCAGCATTAAGGGCCGGGGATTTAGCTCAGTGGTTCTGGCGCCTGCCTCGCAAGCTGAGGACCCGAGTTCGATCCCCCGTACCTAAATAAATAAATAAATAAAATCAGCATTAAAAGGATTTAGCCCAGTGGCACTGTGCCTGCTTCACAAGTGTAAGGTCCTGAGTTCAATCCCTGGAACCAGAAAAAACAAAACAAAACAAAGCAATCAGCATTAAAAGAATCATCCCAGTACTAATACTACTGCTTCAGCCCATTTCATTAAAACAAATGTTACTACATTAGTGATTCACAGGAAACAGGATTACTTTTTATTGAATGAGGATGTAACTATAATTGCAAACTCAAGTAATTTAAAGATTACAATCAATTTGCCTTACCCTATATATGGCACAAATACAAACAGCTGTAGAGTATGTTTCACAGCTCTCTAAGTCTATGTTTTTGTATGAAAAAGTACAAAATAACCAAGAGAAATCATGAAGAGGATGCTATGCAAGGCCCCAGGTGTGTTGGTACACTCCTGTAATCCCAGTACTCAGGAGGCTGAGGCAGGAGGATCACCATGAGTTCAAGGACAGCCTGGGCTGCAAAGTGAGTTCAAGGCCAGCCTGAACTGCACAACAAAATCCTGTCTCAAAAAAGACCCACCACACACACACAAAAGATGTTATATGGGTCTTATTTCAAAACTCTAATTTAAAGAATAACATAAAATTCTAAACATTCAAAATCTTACCAAAATGACAGGAAATGACAAAAACAAAAGGACTGGAAATATGAGAAGAATGTATGTGGTATTTATAGGATTAAAATGTTAAAGTCATCAGACTCTCTAAAGGAAACTATGTTTTCATTAAAGCATTTTACTAAAATGTACTTTTGAAAGTATAGTATTAAATGCTGTCATTATTACATCTATGTTTAAGATCAACACTAAAATTTGCTTTGTTTTTCAATTCAAAAAAGTAGTTTTGACTCCTTCCTTTCACAACCCATCTTGAAAATAAGTTAGTTTACACAAAGTAAAATTTCCCATTGGGGATACTTGTATTATAGTTCACAAAAGAAGAAACTTTTTCTATATTTTTTACCTGAACGGTTAAGATCTAAAACATTAGAAGGTTTACTAACAAAGTACTTTTGAGAAAATCTAAGAACAGTTCTCTTAAAATAATTATGAAAGTAACAAGTACAAATTATGAATACTTAAATTCTAATAACAATAAACTTCACCCCTTAAAATATAATGTTAAGAGCACCCTCTACTGACTGATCAAATCAGTCTAAAATAAGAAATTCTTATACTTTGAGTTAGATCAACATTCTGCACTTTACATGTAAATTTTTTTTTTTTTTTGAATGCTTGCCTAGTACCCACAAGGTCTTGGGTTATTCCTAGCATGGATGGATGGATGGAGGATGGATGGATGGATAGATAGATGAAAGAAGGAAAGAAGAAAGGAAGAAATGAAGGAAAAAGAAAGGAGGGGATGGAGAAGGGAGGATGAGAAGGACCAAAAAAAAAGAAAGGGAAGGAGAGAAGAAGGGAGGGAGGGAGGGTGGGAGAGAAGGAGGGACAAAGCAAAGAAAAGATGATACAAAGAACCACGAGGACAAAGTTTTAATATAATCAGATAAAACCTTCTTGGACGCTCTAAATCAATAATCCGTTTAGAGAGTATGAATTATTATTATTCTATTCTAGTTTGACAAACTAACATAAGCAATTACCAAATTAAACAAAACAGAATGGGGAAAATTTTCAAAACAATGCCAGCAGGTATGGTGGAAAGAGCTCTGAACTAGGACTCTCAGAACCTGATTCCTACATTTATTTATTCGAGTCTTGGCTTTCTCAAGAAAAGCAAGGGGAAACACTCTACAGAATGAAGTGCTGAGTGATTCTGGAATGGAAAATAAAGGTAATTAAGACCTTTAATCAAGGTTGGGCATGATAGCACATGCCTATAGTCCCAGCTACTCAGGAAATTAAGACAGGAGGGTCCCTAGAGTTCATGAGTATGAAACCATCCTGGATGCTCAATCATCCCACAAAGATGCTTCAACAGGTATAACCGTAAGTATGAAGGACTACAATCTTGACAATGATGGCTAGGGCCTTTTGAGCACGTATCCCATGCCATGCACTAGTCTAAGAATTTTACATTTATTAACTCATTTAATCCTTAAAAGGAACTGATGGAATTAAAAGCCACTGTCATCATCTATATTTTTACTGACAGAAAAACTGAGCTGGAGAAAGGTCAAATAAATTACTCAAGGTTATGCAGCTATTAAGTGATAAAGCTGTGGTTTGAAATCTTGATTCCTGGCTCCAGAGTTAGCATCCTTAACCATTATGTTATACAGTAACAATATGACAAATATAAGTGAATACAGTATTGAGGTGGGAGAAAAATTGAAATGGTCACTTTTGGTTAAAGGAATCAAGAAAGAGATGATACTTAGGCTAGAAGTTATAAGTAAAGGAGGAAGGAAAGGAAGGATACACGAGTATATGTACTGAGAACTTTTATCATAAATGTGTTGAATTTTGTCAACAGCTTTTATGAATCAATTATAGGCTGAATATGAATTACAGGATGAATATCTTTTATCTGAAAAGCTTCAGACCAGAAGCACTTCAGACTGGATTTTAGAATATTTGTATAACACATTATGAGATATCTTGGGGGTGGGATCCAAGTGTAACACAAAGTTCATTTATATTTCATATACACCTTACATACATGTGTGTGCAAATCTACATACTTGTTTTTAGTGAGCCTGCATTATGTGTGTGTGGTGCTGGGGATGAAACCTGTCGTGTATCCTGAGCATGCACTCTGCCACTAAATAACAGCCCAGCCCCAGTGCACTTGCATTTCTACTATTACCCAGCATACAAGGCCAGGATGACTTTTCCCTTATGTCATGTTGGTGCTCAAAAATAACAGACTTTGGAGCATTTCAGATTTTCAGATTAGGGATGCTCAATATGAATTTTTTTATCTTCTAGCTATAATTCATTTTTTTGTTTTTATTTTACAGTAGTGGAGATTCAACACTCTACTATGAGCTACACGCTCAGACCCTTTTTAAAAATTTTATTTTGAGGGCCGGGGATTTAGCTCAGTGGTTCCGCCACCTGCCTCACAAGTGCAAGGACCCGAGTTCGATGTCCAGTACCAAAAAACAAAAACAAAAAAATAATTTATTTTGAAACAAGTCTCACTAAGTTGTGCGGCCTGGCCTCAAATTTGCAATCCTACTGCCTCCACCTCCTGAGTGCACACCACAAGTTGGCTTCTACCTTCATGACTCATGACTGTTGTTGAATCAGTCTGGCATATATTCAATAAAACCTATTTGGTCATGGTATGTAATTAATTTTATTTACTGTTGGATTCAATTTGCCAATATTTTATTGTAGATTTTCATATGTCACATTCATGAGAGATTGTGGTTTTCTATTTTTTTAATACTGTCTTACTTAGTATTAGGATAATGGCCTTAAAAATGATTTGGAAAGTGTTCTATCCTCTTGAATTTTCTAGAAAAGGCTATGAAAATGATATTAATTCCTCTTTAAATGTTTAATAAAGATTCCCAGTAAAATTATTCCAGCCAGGACTCTTACTTCCCACAAGCCTGCAACCTCTACTCTTTGATGATAAATTCATGGCCAGGCATGGTGGTGCACTCCTGTAATCCCAGCACTAGGAATTACAGTTGAGGCTGAGCCAGGAGGATCACTGAGAGTTCAAGACCAGTCTGGGCTACATCATGAGTTCAAGGTCAGTCTCAACTATATAAAAAACCCTGTCTCAAAAAACAAACAAACAAAAAGTTCCAAATTCAAATTCTTTTTTTTTTTGGTACCAGGGACTGAACTCGGGTCCTTGTGCTTGCAAAGCAGGTGGCATAACCACTGAGCTAAATCCCCGGGCCCTCAAATTCTTTATGTATAGATCTATTCAGCTTGTCTGTCTCATACTGTTTGAGTAGGAGTAGTTTGTGGATTTTCAGGAACTGGTCTCTTTCTTCTAAGTTACTGAATTTATGCACAAAAGTTGCTTAAAGTACAGTATCTCATTATCTCTTAATGAGTATACAGTCTGTAGTGATGGTCCCTATCTATTTTATTCTTGATACAGGTAATTTGTAGAGGCTTGACTTTTCACCATAATAGTAGCTTTAAAAAAAAAACCAGAAACTGAGAAGCAGCAAGTGTGGTAGAACATGCCTATAATCCCAGCTACTCTGGAGGCAGAGGGAAGAACACTGAAAGCTTCAGGCCACCACAGGCAACTTAGTGAGATCCTGTCTCAAAATAAAATTTTAAAAGAGCTGGGACTATAGCTTAGTGGCAGAGCATTGATCTAGCATGAAACAGGCACTGGGTTCAATCCCCAATGCCAGAATCAATGAATGAATGAATAAAAGAATGAATATTAAAATTTAAAAACTTTAATATAATTACTTTCACACAAGCTCTCTAAAAAGAAAAATGATTTCATTTTTAAATAAAAGACATTCAGAAGGATTAAATACTGACAAAGTAGGATCATAGTATATTTAAGTCAAAACTCATTGTTCTACAGTAAGAGGGAGATATATTATTTATTGATATCATACATAGAATAAAAGATAAAACATAAACCATACTGAATATAAAATAACCACCACAGAGAATAGAATAAAACACAGCTGAAAGACAATGACTTAGCAAACACTTATTTGACAAGATAAAGTTTCCTAAATTGTCCAGTTTCTCAACTGGGAGCAGTTTTGCCCCTTCCCTGGAAATTTGACAACAATTCTTATTATCATAACTGGGGAAGTGTACAGGTATTTGTGGGTAGAAGCTAGGGCAACAGCTAAACATCCTACAATGTAAAGGATAGCCCCTACAGTGACAAATTGTCCAATCAAAAAATGTCAACAATAACTCTGTTGAGAAATCCTGCTTTATAATGATAAAACTGAAAAACTCTATTAGTCACACAAATTCTTAAAATCTATAATATATAAAGTAATATAACTTAAAAGTCTAACTAAATTGTCAAGTACCATAGACAGGCTATTGCTATTCATCCACAATCCTTCCCCCTCCTGCCTTTCCCTCTACTCTCCTGATCATTGCTCCTTTTATACTTTTTTAAAACCACCTTCTCATTCTAAAACCTCCAATTCTTCTGAAACAAAAACAAACAGAAAACTGCTTTACCTTTGCTACCTGAGGTCTAGAAGTATCCAAGAGTCATAATGAGTTTGATATATGATCATGAAGCTCACTATTACATATAGATTTAACAGTGCTATGAAACAACTTTGTCATCCCTTCCCAGAACTACCTCAAAAGATGAAAGACTTAACCCATAACTCAATATAAAATATCAACAAAAAACATATATAAAATATCAACCCGTATATTTCTAAGCCAATATCAAAAGTATACTTTTAAGATTTCATCAGCACAAGGTGAGCTCCAAAGTTTACTTTGCTAATTAGTCCTTAAATTCATATAAACTGCACTTATTAAACACCTAACTTAACTAGCTTCCTTCCATTTGTCCTTCATCTTAATACTCCAAGATTGAGAGCAAGTCCATTTTTAACCCACTTGCATTTTTCAAATTTCATCTAAATCTTGTCTTTCCCATTACACTGCATGTAATTGACCATCTACATTCCAACACATCTTGAAATACATTTTCCAGATCTTTCTCACTATGATTTTTCTAGTTTCATTAAGTATTTCTGGAAACATACTGAATAGAACTTCCAAAAACGGAGTTAAGTACCAAAAAATCATCCGTATGTGGATAAGACCAAATTTAGGATTTATTTTCAATATATTTCTTAAAAATGACACAATATCAAAATTATTTTTTACATCAAGAGGAAATTAGGCCAGAAATGGTGGTGAAAACCTATAATTGCAGCTACTTTGAGGCCAGCTGGGGCAACTTACTGAGACTATGCCTCTAAAACATACATACATACATACATACATACACAGGATAAGAGACATAGCTCAGTGGTAGAGCACTTGCCTAAATATGCCTGAAGCCCTGAGTTCAATCCCCAGTACCAAAAAAAGAAACAAACAAACACACAATTTATTTTAAATGCTCTAAACCAAAATATCAGTGGTCAACTAAAGTGGCAATTAATTTGAATGATGTCAATTTAATCATGTCCATGTAAGTTCTGTTATAAATATTCTGGAGACAGAAACAAAATTGAAAAATGTCACAGATGACTTGTTTATATTAGAAAGTTTTAAATAAATCTGAAAAAAACTTAGAACCAAATATTTTAACATATAAAAATCTACTGCTGAAAATAAGTGAATCTGTCAAGTCATCCATGCATCCAAATAGAAGGCAGAAATATTTTCAACAAAATAGTCTAATAATGACTGAAATTTCATTTATGAGCTAAACTAGTGATTTCTTTCTTTATAGAACCTTTTTATGACTGTTTCAGGGCACTATACCTTCTTAAAGCTAGCATATACTTAATGCTTAATAATGCAGAAAAATTCACTCACCATTTCAGTGGTGTGCCTTCATATTCAAACCATATCTCACTAATGTCTTCTTGTCTCATAACCTTCTGAAAGTGCTTTTTCACTTTGTCAGTTACCAACGTCAAATAACTTACTCTTGGCAAAAGCAACTGAAATGAAAATTTGTAAAACCGTATTTATTTACTAGTTATTTTTTCCAGAAGAAATACTAAATAGGTTTTCTAATCTTAAGGAAAAACAGCCACGTTCTTTACATTATTTTGACTATCCCACACAAAATCAAATCTTTTTAAACAGAAAATCAAAGGCTAATTATTAAGATGTTTGAATATTTATGAGGTCATTTTTAAGATATCACATATATGCCTAAAATAACTGATGAAAATCTACAATCTTTCTGAAACACTTTACATAAAGATATAATTAGATATCATCCTATTTGGGATACTTAACAGTTCTGTGAAATTTAACTCAAATTAAAATGATTCACCTGAGTTGATTAAACTTTTCTGAGAAGATAACTAATTCAGTTCTAATATATACCTTGATTTATCAATCAGACTCTCACCACTGGCTCACCATGTTTGGAAGTTTATGAAAGAGTTGGGCTGAAGAAAGCCTCACCTGGAACACTATGAAGGAAGTCTGTGTTTTTCTCCCAGTAACAGAATCCAGAGAGGAAACAGCAGAGTTTTTCAAAACTGGTTATGATTTATGAACCCACAAGTAGGTAAAATGGGGGAAATTTGATACTTTTCCTCCTTTGCAGTAGACACTCTAGTCACTTCTTGCTTTTCCAACCTATGTCTTCTTTTGGTGGTAAAACTATTTTGTTATTCATTTTCTCTCGCTCTTTCCCTCTCCATCTCTCTCTGCCTCTCCCCTTCTGTTTCCCCTCCCCAACCCCGTGTTTGTGAGTCTAACTAAACCATCTATCAGGCTCATTATTCCAGGTGATGTCTTTTGATTACTAAAGTAAGGAGAACTGGTTAACAAATACATACAAAGAAATACAGTGTATTCTGGTAGATGAAACTGATATTTACTCATGGAAATCCATGATAAGAGATCCCAATTACAAGCCCATGACAGTAGTCTTAGGGACTATGGGATACAGAAGTACAGGAGGGAGACAGGCGGCATACACCAATATGAAATGAAAGGTATTAAATACTATGAAGAAACTTGGATTCACTGTTTTTTATAAATAAACTTATTAGTGAAGAAAAGGAATGGAAACTAATACGTGTAGGAAAAAGCACTAATCATTTTTTAAACAGGAAGAATTATCATCTCTTTTATGTAGAGTATAAATAACTTGACAAATCATATGATATTATACAAATGGCAGGAAAAGTCTCACTGGAGTCTTTTAGAAATGACAGAAAAAAGCCAGGCATAATGATACATAGAACTCCTACAGATTGAGGTAGGAGAACTGCAAGTTGGAGCTAGCCTGGGCAACTTAGCAACTTAGTGAAACTTTGTATCAAAATTTTAAAATGATAGCAATAAAGGCTGGGGATGTATCTCATTGTGAAGGTCCTGGTTCAAACCCCAGTACCACAACCAAAAAAACAATCAATACGGATGTGACATGTAAATTTATAACAGTATAGATCAGTCATTTTCTAAAAATAAAAAAATTATTTTGTAAGTCTAGTCTAGTAAGGTCCATATTAGTAAATCCAGAATTTCAATTTTAAATGACCACTGGGCATTACACAGCAATAACCTACTTCTCAAAGAATAATAACCAATGGAGATGGTAAGAAGGAAGACACACATCATGAATAAAGAGTATGATATCAGTTCTTAATTTTGGAAAGTGTTATATAGCTAACACTCAGGCAAAGTTGCTAAAGAATTCACAAATGATTTTTGCAAAATGAAATTTACTTAATACTAAGGAATGAAGATAATTAGAATGTAACTTCCAAGGCTGGGCAGGGCAGTGGACACCTGTAAACCCAGCACTCAGGTGCCTGAGGCAGGAGGACTGCTGCGAGTTCTAGGCCAGCCTAAATAAATAAATAGGAATGTAACCTCCATTGTGTTAGGGATTTGAGTCTGTTCAATGTTGCATTCCCACTACCCAAAATAGTGTTTGCCTGATAGAGATATATATTGTTTTCTGAATGAATCAGATGCTAAAGATTAAGTGTGGCAAACAGCCAAAAATGAAAATTTTAAAAATTCTCATTAAGGCAGAATCCAAGTGAAATGTAGTTGGAATCTTCTGTTTGAAATTGGCCAGTGGGAGTATCAGTAACTAACATAAATATCAACAGTAATGCTAAAAAATAAATTTAAAATTTAAGAATGACTATACTATTGCAAATACAGTATATTTATCCAGGAAATAATTACATAGGTAAAACTGAAAATAACTGCGAAATGACATCATCATGCCTTTTGTCTCTAGATTATACTACTCTCTGTTTTTCTCAGGTATATTTCTTTCTTTTTTTTTTTTTTTTAGTACCGGGGATGGAACTCGGGTCCTTCCGCTTGTGAAGTAGGTGGGGGAACCACTGAGCGAAATCCCTAGCGACCCCCTTTTTTGGTACCGGGGATCAAACTCGGGTCCTTGTGCTTGTGCAGCAGGCAGCAAAATCACTGAGCTAAATCCCTGGCCCATCTCAGGTATATTTCATTGGCTTGAAGTTCATTTGTTTGTTTGTTTATTTATTTATTTATTTTTGTGCCGGAGACTGAACTCAGGACCCTGCGCTTTTGAGGCAGGCAGTGGAACCACTGAGATAAATCCCCAACCCTGAAGTTCTTTTTTTTTAAATGTAGTAAAATAAGCTAGACATGGTGGTACATGCTTATAATCCTAGTACTTGGAAGGCTAAAGCAGGAGGATCACAAGTTCAAGGCCAGCCAAAGCTATACAGCAAGATCCTGTCTCAGAAAACATACATACATGCATATATGCCTAAAATGTAGTAAAGTACATGCGGCATAACTTACCTTTTTTTGGTACCAGGGATCAAACTCAGGACCTTGCGCTTGCAAAGTAGGCACAGCACCAATGAGCTAAATCCCAGTGTCATAAATTATATTCACACTGTTGTGCAGCTATCACCACTCTCATCTCCAGAACTTTTTCATCATCCCAAAGGAAAATTTGATACCCATTAAATAACTCTCCATGTAATGGCACATGCCTGTAATCCCAGCATTCTGGGAGGCAGAGGCAGTAGGATCATCCATGCTTGAGTAACTTAGTGAGACCCTGTCTCAAAACAAAAAAGGACTGGGGGGCCAGGGATTTAGCTCAATGGCACTGCGCCTGCCTGGCAAGCGTAAGGTCCTGAGTTCAATCCCCGGTACCAAAGGAAAGAAGGGAAAAAAAAAACGGGGACACAGCTCATCCAAAGGCCTGGAGTTCAATCCCCAGTCCAAACACAAAATGAATAAACAATTCCCCAGTCTTCCCTTCTCTCAGGTCCTGGTAAACCACCATTCTATTTTTTTTCTGTGAATTTGCCTACTCTAGGTACCATACTTCATGAAAGTGGAACCATACAGTATTTGTCCTTTTATGCCTGGATTATTCCACTTAGCAAATCTTCAATGTTCCTTAAGTTCTTTTAATATCAAAAGGATTAACCACATTTGTGGAAATTATCAGATCCCATGCAATCTCTTATTCCTCAATTTATGACAGGTATAAAGTACTCCGAAAAGGAATTCAGGTTTGGTTCAGTAACATGGAATACATATATTTCTGGGAAAGGAACCAATAATATTATTTCTTTATGCTAAGTTCTATTCCACCCAATAATTTTCAATTATAAAACTCAAGATTCAGCGGGGCCTGATAGTGCAGGGGAGCCTGAGGCAGGAGGACCACAGTGGATCTGAGCCCAGCCTGGACTGTACAGCAAGACTCTCTCAAACCCCCTCACCTCTAATAAAAACATTACAGATTTATCTAGAATAAAAGTAGAAATAAAATATACCAGAACTGTAATCCACTCTAATGTATAAGGCATCATACTAAGCAATAGGGACAGGGGCATTAAATGAGACAGAAAGAATCCTCCTCTGGAGCACACAGGCTAAAATGAAAGATATACTAAAAAAAAAAAATTACAAAAGAGATGAAGACAAGGACTATACTATAGAATGTTACTATAGAATATTGCTGTCACAACAGCAAGTAAGCAAAAAGGGACTTAGTAAAATGTGACAGGAAACATTTTAAGGCAAGAGTAAACAACAAACAGGAATGAACCTAAACAGTCGGGAGTATGGATGTATGGGGTCATGTAAGGTAGGAGATACTTGTGCCCACTCCAGACAGAGGATGACACAAAGCAAAAGCCACAGAGTGATGGAGAGAGACAAAGACTGGCACATCTGAGTGAGCTATAACAGTTTAAATATAACAAAAATGTACAGTTACAACAGAATAGTACTGAAGAAGCAAGGTGACAGATTATACAGAACTTTGTAAACTATACTAAAGATCCCAAAGATGATAAAAAGTCACTAAAGACTTTAAGCAAACAGGTGACAAAATCAGATAGTATTTTGAAAAGATCACTCCAGGAACAGAATAGAAAATGAAGAGAAAAGAAGACTGAAAGTAGGAAAACTATCTACTGCTACATAATCCATCAGTTTTTAAATGGTGTCTGAATTAAGCTGCAGTTGTAGGAATGAAAAACATCAGGTAAATTAGGGAGACACTGAGATGTAAAATCAGCTGGATTAAATTACTGACCCAATGTCAGGAATAATTGGAGAAGCATGAATGAGTAAGTCCCACCTTTTGGGTACAAGTAATTAATGAGATGAATAACAGAGTCATTTGCCAAAACAGGATGGGAATAATGGCAGATGCCCAGATTTTGTGGCAGTAAAGATGAGTTCAGTTTTCAAATACATTTAGTTTTACTTCCTTCAAGACATCTAAGTGAGGATCTCTAGCAACTGTGTCAAGATATAGATCCTTGACAAACACTTAAGTGCTGAAGAGCTTCAGGGGGAAGACAAGAGTGAAAAATAGGAAGGCAAAGCCCTAAGAAATGACAACATTAAGGAAAAAAGAAAGTTGGCAGAACTGGCAAGAGACCACAAAAAGCCAGAGAAACAGAAGAAACACCAGAAATATAGGGCACTACAGAAAAAAAAGTAGCATAAAATAGAGAAAACAACCAACAACATCAAACACTACTGGGAGATCAAACAAATGAAAATTCAAAAACTAACTCCTTGTTTGTCTGACCAAAAAAAAAAAGTCACTAGTGACTTTGGCAAGAATAGTTTTGCTGGAATACTTTGAAAATACAATCTCTATGAACTAAGTGGTAGGAGATAGGAGACAGACTATGGGTATAAACAACCTTTTCAAGTCCGGCTTTGAAGGGAAAGCAAGAAGTTGAGAGTGGCAGGATTAGAGAAGATTGTTGTTTTGGTCCAGAAAGGCTTTATGATCACATGAATACTGTGATAGAGCCAGTGAATAAGAAGTTCAAAGTAAGAGGTAAAGCAGAGATGGAGGTAGAATATAAGACACCATCAGCATCCTGACAAAGCAGGGGAAAGGACTCAGAACGTACAGTAGTACATAAAGGGTTGGACCTTGCCTAGGAAAATAAGCCCTTCCTCCTACACTGTAACAGAACGGAAGTGAGTGCTGACAGGCTTTGCAGACTTGGTGGCTGGAAGTTAAAGGAGGTCCTATCACAGGAAGTGAGGTCACCTGTTGAGTGTGACAGATGAGGTCAACGCTCAGAGAAATAGTCACAGTAGAAAAGAGCAGAGTCAACTAAGAAAAAAAATATTGCTAATGTTTAGACTCCATGAAATTGAGTACATCTGTCTGTGATTTCCTCTCATGACAAGTATGTTTTTATAATGAATAATCTAAATGAAAGGCAACAGTTTAAATAAATGCAATAGAAACAATAAAAACTGAAATTACCTGGTTTCTAACAAATTTCCTTCCTAAAATTCCCTGAAAAATAACAGACAATTTTCAATGAAATACATATAGGAAGTAGGCTAAAAAAAGATTTATGGACAGCAACAAGAAACCAAAATTCTAAAATAAATGGGAATAAATGTGTGTGATCAAAAATGTGGTGAATGCTTAACTTTTTAAAGAAATTACAGTAAAAGACACGTTGTCATTAATTCACCTCAGAAAACTTCCCCCCAACTTCAAACACAAATAACCCATCATTCTTGCCTAAAGCAGTTATAGAATTTCTCTTTTGTAAGTGTCTTTAGTTGCACTGCCATGGCTGCTTCCATGTCGTGAATCAAATCAAGACATTTATCTTTCATGGTCATGACTCTGGGAAGAGCCAGAAATCACAGGGTGCCAGGTCTGGGTCGTAAGGCAGATGAGAACACACTAACATTTTCACAAGCCTGCCTTTCTATGGGATGGCACTCAGCACAACCATTCACTGTATTTTTTATCACACCTCATGAAGACAAGAAAAAGGACGCCCAGAACTGTTTTGAAAGTGGCAAGAATAGCCAGGCATGGTACTGCATGCTTATAATCCCAGCACTTGAGAGACTGAGGCAGAAAGACCACAGTCTAAGCCAGCCTGTGCATAGATCAAGGCCATCCTAAACAACATAGTGAGATCCTATTTCAAAAAACAAAACAAATAAAAAAGGTGACAAGAACAATGGGATAAGTGTGCTCGAAGCAAGGAGGAACATTGTTTTTGCAGTACTAGGGAATGAGCCCAGAGTCTCCCACATGCTGGGCAAATGCTCTGTTATTGAGCCTCGCCCCAGCCCCTAGAAGGAATATTTTGAAGGAGATTAATGGCAATGTGTCTCTTACTGTAATAAAAAATTTTAATGTAAATATACACTTTTTTTTATCAGCCCCTGTAACATTAAAAATACTTTCTAGCTGGGCATATGGCATATACCTGTCAACCCAGCACCCTGGAGGGCTGAGGCAAAAGGATGACAAATTAGAGACCAGCTTGGACAACTCAGCAATTTTATGGGATCCTATCTCAAAAAAATTTAAAAAGGGCTGAGGAAGTAGCTCAGTGTGAAAGCCCTGGGTTAAATCCTCAGAACTGGAGAGGAAAAAGAAAACTGAAGTAAAAAGATTTTCTACCTTAATTTATAATTAATACATATCTAAATTACAACTATATTGGCACTATAATGCTCATCTTCAATTTTAAGACTAGCCATTGTTAATATTTTATATATTTTTTTCTGTATTAATTCATAGCTGAGTACGTTTGTATTTAAAGAGCAAAATTTGAAGCCAGGTGTGGTGTTGCACACCTGTAATCCCAGCACTTGGGAGGCTGAGGCAGGAAGATCACCATGAGCTTGGGCTACATAATGAGTTCAAGGCCAGCCTGAACTACACAGCAAAACCCTGTCTCAAAATAAACAAAAAGAACATGCCGGGGATTTAGCTCAGTGGTTCCGTCGCCTGCCTTGCAAACGCAAGGACCCGAGTTCGATCCCTCATACCCCCCCCAAAAAAAGAGCAAAGTTTGGATTGTGTTACACAGTTCTAAAAGTTTTTCATTCAATATTTATTATAGTATGCTTGTCATCCAATAGTCTTCAACAATACAAATCATGATAATATACAAGTAATCAAAATACATAGTGAATGTTTAAACTTTTAAAATTTATTACACTAAAAAATACTTTGTCAATAATCTCTCTCAAAACACACCCCATTTCAAACACACTTATCCCATAGTTCTTGTCACTTTTTGAAGGAGTTCTGGAAGTCTTTCATGTCTTTACAAGGTGTGATCAAAAATACAGTCAAGGGGCCAGGGATTTAGCTCAGTAGTTCCGCCACCTGCCCTGCAAGTGCAAGAACCCGAGTTCAATCCCCGGTACCAAAAAAAAAAAAAATACAGTCAATGCTGGTGCTGAGTGACACCCAACAAGAGTCAGCCTCATAGTACAGTGTGGCCTCATCCAACAAGGTATAATCCCAAACTGGCACTTTGACTCTTCCCCAAAGTAAAAATGACCATGAAAGGTAAATGTTTTGAATTGACTCAGGACACTGAAGAAGCCAAGACAACACAACCAAAGACATTCATAAAAAGAACTGCTTCAGAAAGTGGCAAGAACAGTGGGGTGAGTGTGTTCAAAATGAAGGGGAGTATTCTGAGGGAGACTAATGGCAACACGTTTTTTACTGTAATAAATTTTTAAAATTTAAACATTCACTGTATTTTTCAATCGCATCTCGTAACAGTTTTTTGTTTTGGTAAATATGAGGAGGAATTTAAGACAAAAATTAGCTATAAGACAAAATAATCTTTCTCTTATAGTTAGCCCAACATTTTTGCCATTTTCAATTTCATCAGCAATAGCTAGAAAATAACTTACACTCTAGTTCTCTTAAGTCTTTTCATACTTAAACAGATGTACATACAAAGAAAAAAACCTGTATTTTTGTGGAATTTTTAAAGTATAGAAAAAGTGTCAAACATCAAATTCTGACTTAAAAGCAAATATTTGTATTTCAGATGTTGCCATTCTGACCAACTTAAAAGTTTCAATTAAGTCAGTAATCCTTTTTTGGAAACAAAATATAAAAAGTATCCCAACATATAGAGAATAACAACAAAAAAAGACATTTAATGAATGAAATTATTCTAAAAGTAAACTACAACCACATTTTATTACTCAGAAAGTTTTTCTAAAAGACAAATTTATTGAGATCTTCAAGGTTAAAATTTTTCAAATGTATATAACTTCAGTACCAGCAACAAGATTACCCAATCTCTCTAAAATTATCATTTCTAGTAGAAAATCCAAAGAGAAGATTTCTAGGGACACTTGTTTTCATGCACTGAGCATCTGCCACTTACATATCCATGACAGATGCTAAAGATACAGACCAAAAAAAAAAAAAAAGCAGTTCCTATATCCAAAAAGTGACTGGCTGGGCTGCTTAATTAGCTTCCTTCAGCAGTCTGACTTCCCACAGCTGGAGTAGGCTAAGGAGCAATGCTGCCTCTCAGGCGAGAGAGAAAGCAAAGGGCAAGCTTTACTCACGTGAAACAGAAGAAACAGTCCATCATCATAAATACATTTCTTCTTTTCCACATCCTCCCCCAGTAAACAATAGTATGTGTGCTTAAGCCACAAAAAGGAAAAACTAGAATAACAACAACTGAGAATGACTATCTACTGGGGACTACTCATGAAAAGGGCAGGATATTATTATCTCTGATTGACACACATAAATGTAAATGACACAGGCATTTGGGGGGAAGCACACTAAGGTCACAAGAAATGTATTTAAAACTCGTTTTTAAAACAGATAATCCATGAACTAAAACTTGTAAGTCTATGTGCAGCATCTACACTATGTGTATGTGTAGGCAAGCTAAGCACACACTCTACAATTTTGCTATATCCCTAGCTGCAATGCATTATATTTTAGCTTATATATAACATATTAGCCCAGTGAACATGTGAATGTGTGTGTGTGCATGTGTGTTCATAAGTTCACTGAACTACAGAAATACTTGATAAATTAGTTGTTTGGAATCACATAAATGCAAATGAATCCAATCTGAATCTATTATTTCAAAATAGCTTCCTACTGAAAGCTAGCACATAGCTTATGATTCTATTATCATACATGCATATATACATATATGTAAATAAATATAAAGATATATTTCAGCAGTGATAGGGATTGAACCTAGTCAAGCATGTGCTCTCCCACTGAGCTACATCCCTAGCCCGATTCCACTGTCATATATCTTAGATGCACATATGTATAAGAAAAAGAAAGTCAAGAGGCATCATATCATTATGTCAACAGTAGTTTTATACTCTAGTAAGACTAGAGGTCATTTCTATTTCATTATATTTGATTATCTATTTGCTCATTTTTTGCCAAAGCATGGATTACAGTGGTACCTCAGTTCACGAACTTGATTCTTTCCATGATTCAGGTCATAGGGTCAGATGAGAACAAAATCAAATTCAATGGTTAGGTTTAATGTTGACCTTATGGGGAAATTTGATTCAGTTCTTATCCAGTTGGGTTTGTGACCAGAATCATGGAAAGACTTGAGTTCCTGAACTGAGGTACCACTGAAGTAGTATATAAAATGTTAGATAATAACAGCCTCCAGATTCGTTGAATTTTATTTATAAAAATAGACAAAGTTAAATATCCCATTTGCTATCATCAACATACTTACATAGTATGGTTCTGCTTCTCTTTCAGTTATCTCATCTTGATACAGAGTGAAGCAAGTTGGAATTCGTCCAAACCATACATCTCGAAGCACATCTTTGTCATCTGTCATTCTTCCAGTGGTTAAAGCAGTACATACAGGCTAATTTTTTTCTTCAACCAAGGTCAAACTAAAAATAAAATGAAAAGCATTAGTCAGATCTTTGCAAGGAGAAGACAAAAAGACCATAGACAAAAAGTCTATAGAAAAAAAAACAAATGGCATGAATATTATTCACTTCAAAAAAGAAAACACTACAAGACTGAGTCAGGCACAGTGGCAAACAGCTATTGTCCTATTCAGGAGGCCAAGACAGGTGGATTGCTTGAGTGCAGGAGTTTAGAGGTAGCCTAGGCAACATGTTAAGACCCCATTCTCTTTTTTAAAAAAGAAAAACCAAGTCAGGCATGGTGGCGCAAACATGTAATCCCAGATACTCAGGACGCTGACATAGGAGTATTACATGGTGGAGGCCAGCGTGGGCAAGTTAGCAACAGTTTCAAAAAATAAAAAGGGCTGGGGTTATAGTTCAGTGTTGGAGTGCCCCTGGATTCAATGCCCAGTACCACAAACAAAACCAAACCATGTGATCAGCATTCTTTAGAATGCAAAAAATAAGTGCAACAAATTCTAAATGCAGACCTATTATCTATTTAAAAGGATCACAAAAGTAACCAATTCAAAATTCATATGCAAGTAATGAACTACAGTCATAATAAAACTATACTATACTTGCATCCTTCTTTTATGCCCAGAAGAATCTTATCTAAAGAGAACCCTATGATCCCTGACATCCCAAGTCCAAAAAATCATTCTCAAAATTATACCTGCCCCATCTAATATATTTAACCTGTCCTATCCCAGATAGTATTATTCAGAAGAAAAAAAAAACCCAAACTTACTCATCATGGAAAAATCTTTACACAAACCTATTCACCATTCTAAATTTCCTTTTTGTTTCCTCTGGTACTAGATATGGAACTCAAGACACTCTACCACTGACATACCTTCCCAGCCTTTTTTCCCAGTCCTATTTTGAGATATAGCCTCATTAAGTTGCCCAGACTGGCCTCAAACTTGTGATTCTCCTGTCTTAGCCTCCTGAATAGGTGAGATTACAGATGTGTACCACCATTCTCAGCTCCATTCTAATTTCATCCAATCTATAATCTGATCCAATCCATATTCCCAGTTTCATTTATGATACTTCCTCTCACAAAGCCTCTAGCAAAAGTTGCCCCATGAACACCTTGCTCTATGTACTACCATTGCTCTGGCCTAATATGCTCTTCTCTCACCTATTCAAACCCTACCCACTCTGTAAACCAAGCACACCACCCTCTTTCCTAAAGAAACAGTAAATACTTCTACCATGAACTCTTAGAATAGTCCCTACAAATAGAGCACTAAACTTGCTGTATGTAAACCTGCTGTGGAAATATTCTGAGTATGGTAAAAGAACATGATTTTTGACCTCTAACATCCAAGTGTCTTTCAGTGCTAATATTCTACAACTAAGAAGTACTATAATATACCACTTGAGTAAATACTGAAAGAACACCGATTCTACTTCAAGTATCTCAACAGATGGCACCTGAATACTAAGATTCAAAACCTATCCAAGTAATATACTCCATCTTTCCCCATCTTCCATGGGCAGCTAATTCCTAATTCATTAAATATATCCTGTGAAAACATTCCAAATCATACTCAAACCCTAGTACCACAAAAAAAGTTTTTAAAAATATCAATTACTAACACTGAGTTATTCAAGAAACTTATTTCCTTTCTTTTCTATCGCCCTGCTCAATGTCAAGCACATTAAAACTGCTATAAATTAGTTAAAGAGCAAAGCTGGAGGTAAACTGGATACAATGTCATCTACAGGTAAATAAATAGAGGTGGAAAAATTTGCTCAACATAAAAATACTAGGCAACAGTCAAATCAAGCTAAGAACCAGTAGACTAACTCTAGTGTTCTTTTAAAAGCACACCAGTATTTTAACTTTTATTAAAATGTGAAAAGCATCTTTGGTAAATTGTGTGTGTGTGTGTGTGTGTGTGTGTGTGTGTGTTTTAACTTCCCATAGCTTCACAGTGATAGGCCTCAAATTGAAACATATTGAGTTTTTCTACACATCAGAAATTTTCCAAGTTTACAAATCACACCAAATTAACTCACTGAAAACAGGAAAGCACTCCTACTTCTTGTGAGTATTTTTGGTACCAGGGATCAAACTCAGGACCTTGAGCTTGTGAGGCAGGTGCAGTGCCACTGAGCTATATCCCCAGCCCAACTCACTACTTCTTGATTCCATCAATAAATTGTCCTTTTAAAATAAATTTACTACCCTAACATGATGGTACATGCCTGTAATCCTAGCACTCTGGGAGGCTGAGGCAGGAAGCTCAAGGGTTTGGGCCTAGCCTGGGCAAGTAAGCAATTCTGTCTCAAAATAGAAAAATGGGATGGAGGGCCGGGGATTTAGCTCAGTGGTTTTTGCCACCTGCTGAGCCAGGGCAAAGACCCCAGTTCTATACCCGGTACCAATTAAAAAAAAAAAAATGGGATGGTGATGGAATTCAGTGCAGAAGAGCTCTGGGTCTGAAACCCTGGTACCACACACATACACACATACACAAACAAGCAAATAAAATAAATTTACTAGTGGCACGAATTAATGAAACCTGGGTTATGACAAGTAAATCTAAAATTGAATTTGATATAAAGGTAGAAAGCAGCAATTTCTACAAAGATGATACGTTCAATAAACAGCTACAACTGAGATTCCCCTTTGCTCACCTAGAGAAAACAATATAAGGCAACAAGCTCCCTCACTAACAGATTTTAAGAAAATTTTATTATACTTTTAGTTTTTGTTTGTTTTCTTGGCTTCAAGTGCTACCAATTAAGCCCAAGGTTCTACCATAGAGCTATATTACTAGTATACTTTTTTTTTTTGTATGGGGGATCATACTCAGGACCTTGTGCTTGCGAGGCAGGTGCAGTGCCACTGAGCTAAATCCCCAGCCCCTATTTCCAGCACATTTTAATTATCATTTTAAAGCTCAAAAGTCACTATCAATATTGTCACACTAGGGCCAGAGATTTAGCTCAGTGGCACCATGCCTGCCTTGCAAGCACAAGGTCCTGAGTTTGATCCTTAGGACCAAAAAAAATAAAAACAACAACAAAAAAATGTCACACTGGATGATATTTTTCCTCTGAGAAGAAATAGAAAATATAACTCAAGCTGGGTAATTTGTAATTACAAACCTGTAATTACAGCTACTCACAAGGCTGAGGCAAGGGGATCCCATGTTGGAGAACAGACTGGACCATTTAACAAGACCTTGTCTGAGAGAGAGACAGAGACAGACAGAGACAAGGACAGAGAGACAGAGAGATGGAAACAGAGAGATAGACAGAGAGACAGAGACAGGG
Organism: Heterocephalus glaber; assembly: GCF_000247695.1. The sequence goes on along the minus strand of NW_004624780.1, from coordinate 15,996,492 downwards.
ACAGACAGAGATTTCAAGACAATTCAAACTTAAAGTGGGTATGGCAATCTAAGGGAAGGCATCTCTACAAGCTTTTCTCTCCTCTCCCCAAGCACTGTCCTTCAAAAAATAAAGAGATGTGATTGGTCAGATTCCAGAACTCCATCTGAGGTGTGTTTATTAATAGACAGGGATCACCATAAAACAAAACATTCATGTCAACGTGACTTTTTTCTCCCTTGTCTAGGCTGCCACAACACTTAACCAACCTGCTTTTTCTTTCCATGTCATTCTCTTCTGCTCCCTTTCATGTGTCAGAAGAATCAAAAAAAAGAACCAATGTTTTCTCTCCATTTCTGAGAGTCCCTTCCCAAAAGTGATACAAAGGCGAAACTTAAGAGAAGAGTGAGTATCTCAAAAGCCAAACTACAGTCTTGGGTTTTAAAGCTTGTGCTCTAGATGTGCTCACCAAACTCTACCACAGAATTTAAAGTACAAAAACCAGTGTAAAGCCAGGCAGACATGTTGGTGCACGCCTGTGATCCCAAGATCTGGAAGGCTGAGGCAGGACTACAAGTTTGAACCCAACCTGGCCAATCTAACTGACCTAGAAATACCCTATTTCAAAACAGAAAAAAAAAAAACTTTAAAAAGAGATAGAGATGTAACTCTGTGTGAAGACCTTGGATTCAATGCCCAGTCCAGGAGGAAAAAACACTGGTACTTTATTTCCAATATATCTTTGCTGCTTGTATCTTTTTTTATAGAACATCAAGGGAAAAAATGATCAGCCAAGGTAGCTAAAGGTATAATGTGATAATTGATACAAATCTGCAAAAAGATTTGTGAAATGCAAACAAGGCTACTTACTGCCTTCTAATATGCAGACTCAAATTTACTGAAACTTAAAATGTTAGTTGTTCATTACCAATAAACATTCATCTATAATGAACTACATAAAAAAGGATGTCTCTAGTCCGATAAATATACTTACTTAAAAAAATGTATAGGGCCAGGGATTTAGCTCAGTGGTTCTGGTGCCTGCCTCGCAAGCGCAAGGTCCCGAGTTCGTTCCCCGGTACCAAAAAAGAAAATGTATAAAAACTGGTGATACATGCATAAAAGTTAAAAGATGTCGAGTTTTCAACAATCTTTTTCTATACAGAGAAAAACAAAGTTTAGCTCTTGAAAAGACTACAATGTAGAAGTTAAAAATTAAAAATGGAGAGCCTGATTGCCTATATCCAAGCTTAGCTCTATCACTTATTATGTGACCTCAAGTCACTTAATTTATCTTCATCTGTTTTCTCATCTATGATATGGGAAAACAGTACTTAGATGTGATAATAAAATAAATTAATACACATAAAAATTAATAGCTGGGCTTCATGACACCCCCCTATAACCCAGCTATTCCAGAAGCTGAGGCAGGAGGATCACAAGTTTGAGGCCAGCCTAGGCAACTTAAGGAGATCCTGTCTCAAAATAAAATTTAGAGCCAGGCATGGCGGCACACGCTTGTAATTCCAGCACTCAGTAGGCCAAGGCAGGAAGATTCCACGAGATCAAGGCGTGCCTGGGCTACACAGCAAGTTCAAGGCCAGCCTGAATTACAGAGAGACTCTATCTTAAAAAAAACAAAAAAAAAACGCAAGCAAGCAAACAAATAAATACATATTTAGAAAAGGCTGGGGATGTAGCTCAGTGGTAGAACACTTGCCCAGCATGTGCAAGGACCTGGGTTTAATCCTAAGTAATAAGAAAAAAAAGTCTATACTTAAAGACTTTAAATGGACATGGTGGTGCAAGCCTGTAATCATATCATTCAGGAGGCTGAGGCAGGAGGATCTGAAGTTCTAACCCAACATGGACAACTTAGAAAACTGTCTCAAAACAAAAAAGGGCTGAGGATGTTAGTGCAAAAGCTCTAGGTTTAATCTCTAGTACTAGAGTGCGGATGAAGAGTAACCAAAAAGCATCACAAGAAAAAGCAATAGCTGGAAAATACACACTGAACACTGCTAATGACATTCAATTGAGTCAAAAACATCTGATTGTTATGACCAGCTCTGTGACAGGTGCTAGACACCCCAAAATTAACAACAGCAAAAATGACGACTTTTAAAAAGCTCAGTTAAGGGCTAACAATGCAACCCAGCAGAGAATATCTGCCTACTAACAAGAGGCCCTAGGTTTAATGGGAATGGAAGATGACACAACACAAAAAAACAGCAATAACAATTTTAAAACCCCTCAATTGTTGCTCATTGCTCAGAAGATATTATAATTTCCAAATATACTAAGCACACCATTCATTTTCATGTCTTTTCCACGCCTTTGCCCATGCTAGCTACCCTTACCCTAAAGCAGCCTTTCCACTGTCTTCCAATTTAGATGGAAATCCCAATGGCCTTTCTTCCATGCATAACTTAGAATCCACTTTCTTCACTGCACCTTTACTTTTTCTCTACAATAGCATTTACAAACATATTAAATATATATATTAGCATGTCTCCTCCACTAAAAAGTAATGCATTTCTTTGGGGAAAATGATCATATTTCATTCATCTTTTTTAACCTCTGATACTTGAACAGTACGTGGAATATAGTAGCAGCCTAGAAATATGTACTGAATTTGAGTTTTGTTGGAAAGAGTACATGAATGCAAAACTACAGAGCCAGCCTGGCATGGTTCCATATTCCTGTAATCTCAGCACTTGGGAAACTGAGGTAGGAGGATTACTGTGAGTTCAAGGCTAGCCTGAACTATATAGAAAGATCCTGTTTCAAAAAACAAAACAATTATAGAGCCAAACAAAATCTAAAAAATGAGGTAAGCAAGTCAGGTTAGATTAATAAATGTCAGATAATAGATTACATGCTACCTGAAAGTAGTAATTCCATAAAATTATACATCTTAATCACATTTGATACATGCATGCCTACACATCCCCATTTTACAAATGATGAATTTGAGATGAAGTTGGATTTTTTTTTTTCGAAACCTTGTGGCCAATAAATAAATGGCAGAGCCAAAATCAGAAGCAACACCCAGATTTGCTAATGTCATATTCTTTCCATCATACTGGACTGATTTCCAACATCCCTTCCACCTCTAAATCATCTATGTCTGTATTACAGTGCTACCTCAGTACTAGTCATTTAATAACCATTTAATAATGGTTCCAGGAGATACAACGAATACAAAAATTGTTCTGGCTGGGAAAGGTATCAAATCACAAGGTATCAACACAAGACACATTTTAGCTTACATGTCAGGTATCAAACAAAGGACAAATATCAGAACAAAATATTTTTATTAAAATGCGAGGAACACCAAATGCAGAGTTTCAAAGCAGTTGAATATCAAGATTTGACTGTATAATTAAATGTTACTTTGTGAGAGCTGCTATGGGAGAAGAGGAATTAAGTGTTAATGCATCCTATACACAACACTTGGAATTTAAATACAGGCATGGTGGTGCACTGCCTGTAATCCCAGCACTCAGAAGGCTGAGTCAGGAGAATTGCTGAAGCCAGCCTGGGCTCAAATTGAGTCCAAGGCCAGCCTGAACTGCACAGTGAGACTCTGTCTCAAAAAGACCAAAAAATAAAATTAAATTTAAAGACCTTTTAAAAAGAAACATTTAGAATTTAAAAAACAAGTAGACTATGGACAGAAAGGAAGTCAGATGCTCTTAGTTATGACGGGGTTATACCTCAAACACATCATAACTTGAATATATGATAAGCAGGAATATATTTAGTATGTCTAACCTACCAAACATCATAGCTTAACAAACAATACATTGTAGGGTATGGACTGTTGCTCTTGTGATTCCACAGCTGACAAGAGCTGCAGCTGCTGCTACTACTGGGCAATGCAAAAGTTACGATATCACATATGGCTATCCAGGAAAATCAACATTCAAAATTCCTAGAATGGTTTCTTCTGAGCAACACAATGAATGTAATTTGCTTTCCCACCACTATAAAGTCACAAAATGTCAACTAAGAAGTACAATATTAGCTCAAGGATCATTTGTATTTTGAGAAGGGCAAAACAGCACCATTAAACATAGGAACAACAATTGTGGCAACTTTTCAGGAAATTTGGAAGGGTTGGAAGGGTTAGGAAATAATGAAAGAGCTGATATTGTAGTATGTTTAAATGTCACACAGCATCATCTTAAGCAAATCCCTTCACTAAACCTCAATTTCTTTTACCTTTGAGATGGAATGAATAACACCTACATCACAAATTTGTTCTGCGGAAAAAAATCTGTGAGTTTGTTTAATCTAGTAATATGCACGCACAAAGAAATGCAAATAATTATTCCTTGACACTAGAAAAATTTGTAAATGTTAAATAAAATTGGATCATGAAGCATACCACATAGAAGATCAAGGACTTCTGAGTTCTAAGTGGTATACTTCATGATTTAATCTCGTTACATTTATAGATTTGACTAATGTCTATTAACTATATTAAACACATACCTTATAGAGAGCCAGCCAGGAAGCAATTTCAGCAACGACCATGAAGAAATGATTGCTTGACTTAGAATGGTAATGGTGAATTGGTAAGACACAGATTGAGTGTTTTCAAGAAAGAATAAACAATAGTTGGTGAAAAGTGAAAGATAAAGAACAAGTCCAAGGAACACTTAAATGCTGATAGCGAGCAATAAAGCAAAGTAATTAAGGACCCTGAAATCACACTGACACAGGTTTAAACCCTGACTTCCACTTAGTAGTTATATGTCCTAGGACAATAAACCCATCCCATCTGAATTTCATATTTGTAAAATGAAGATAACTGTGATATTCAGGGTACAGGTATTTAGCACATGGTAACCACTCAATAAATGGTCTTATGTACTCAATAGGTACATGACTTCCCACTCAATAAATGGTGTATATACTTAATATGTACAAGGTTTCTTCATGTTTTCATAGCCTTTCTGCTACAGCAGTCCTTCTTCTTTTGGCCCCTCTTGAACAACTCAATCCTTTCAGTTTATTATCTTCTTGGAAAGCTTTCCCCTAAGCAGCCTCCAGTCAAATTATTTTTGTTGTTATTACTTTGGTTCAGTTTGCCTTTTTGAGACAGAGTCCCAGTATGCTTCCCAAGCTGGCCTCAAATCCAATTCTCCTGCATGGGGCTCTCAAGTAACTGAGATTATAGGTATATGCAACTGTGCCCAGTAATAATTTTTCTTTTTTTTAGTTCTCTTTTTATTTTTATTTTTTGGTGATGCTAGGTGTTAAATGTAGGGTGTAGCAAAAGCTAGGCAGCTGCTCTACCCCTAAGCTGCATCCCTATATTTTAATTACTTCTTTAATAGCATGTACTACCAAGCATATCAGTTATGTTTATCTTACCTGTCTTGCCCCTAACCACACTGAACAGGGAGTTCCTTGAACAGAACCTTCTAATGGTTTATATCTTGATGTTCCCAGAAAGTCTCATGCACTCTTAGATGGGGCTCTGGGGAAGTGCCTGGACCATGAGGGCATGATATTCATCTGATTAGTCCCTTACGCATTTATAGCTAAACATGATGTTAGGAGGGGAAGGCTGGTTGGAGGAGGTGGGTGACTGGGGTGTGGCCTGGGGAGTTTTATCTCCCTCCCTTGTCCCTTGATCTCTCTCTGTTTCCCAATGCCATGCCATGAGCTGCTTCTCCTCTGCCATGCCACCCTGCTTTGGAGCCAGCCAACTACAGACTGGGACTTCTACAAACTGTGAGTCAAAATAAACCTTTGCTCCTTACAGTTGTGGGTATCAAGTATTGTGTCTCAATAATGAGAAAGTAACTAAGACAAAGTGAAAGACAAAAATTAGTCATATTTATCTTCTCTTCAGTTAACATAGTAAGTACAAGCAAAAGGACCCAAGTTCGATCCCAGAACAAAAAAAACAAAAAAAACATAGTAAGTACAGAGAAGGCTTAGCAATTTTTGTTAAAGGTGGTGGGAAGCATATATATAAATCTAGGTTCTTATCAGGCATGGTGGTGTATGCCTGTAATCCCAGCACTCACAAGAAGCTAAGGCAGGAGGAACCCTATGAGTTCAAGGCCAGCTTGGGCTACACAGGGTGACCCTGTCTCTCAATCAATCCATCGATCAGTCCAAGTACTTATTAAGCTCTTTCACATTAACTTCTCTCTAAATCAGTACAATCACACTTTAAAAGGAGCCAATTTTATTATTTAGAAAGGTCTTTCTCTACATACACTACGCCATTATCACCATCCATTCAATTTTTAAGTCATAGAAATCCCAGCCCATGACGCAAACTACTAGACAGTTCTATTTGGTTTCTTGGGTTTTTTTGGTACCGGGGATCAAACTCAGGACCTTGCACTTTCGAGGCAGGTGCAGCACCACTGAGCTAAATCCCTGGCCCTAGACAGTTCTATTTCTGCATCTAGTTCAGGGCTTGGGTCACAGAAGGTATCCAATCAATATCTGATGACCATTCAACAAATAGTTCAGTAGGATAAAAATGCACAATTAATAGCACCTTATACATCATCTACCAAGAAAGGATAACCTAATACCTAGAGTTATTTTTGTCAACAAAGTTCCCAACTACCTAGAAATTACATTGAGATAAAATAGTTGAATAACTGAAAATAATAATCTCTGCCAGCTGGTTTCCCTTTAAACTCACGAACACTAAACTCAAACGTGGGTCCTGAGTACTGCCCAGTATTCCTACATTTCCCTAGTTCAACTATTCCCCCATCTTCCTATATGACTATTGTATACCTTCTCTTCCCTCAAGTTTCCGTATCTCTTTCCTCATCTTCTCTCTTCTCTTTTCTCGCTCTCTGCTAATGTACTTGCTTTCTATTTCCTTTTATCCTGTTATTGTGGATCAGAGATTCTCAAGAGGGGTTGTACTGAACCACCCCAACCTGAAATGTGGGGAGGAGCCTGCATATCTCTCCTAAATGTTGACAGTCCTTGAACCGCTCCTTGTAGATCTTCCTCTGGCTTTAAATACTAAAACCACAACTCCCATTTATATCTTCTCCCCAGACTTTCCTTCTGAACTTGTTTCACATGAACATATTACTGCATACTGCCAGTTCCACTTGGAAATTTAACATATCCAAAGCTGAAAATGATTTCAGATCTTCTTCCCTCCTCTCCCTGTAGTCATCCCCATTTTGGAAAGTAGTAAATCTATTCTTCAGTTGCTCAGGCCATAAACCTTGGAATCATCCTATTCTTCCACACACCCGGCTGCTCTACCTTAGAAACATCTAGAATAGAGTCTTTCCAAACCACCTCCATTATTAACCACCCTGATCCAAGTCACCCTGACCTTCAGCCCAGATAAATGCAATGGCCTGCCAACAGCTCTCACTATTTCTGCCTGTGCTGCATTAGGTCAACAAAGCAGTCAGATCCCTTTAAAACACAAGTTAGCTCAATTTACTCTTTACTCAAAACCCATCTCATTCAAAGTAAAAACTAAAGTTCTTACAAAGTCCCACAAGGCCTTATATAACCTTGCCCCATTTACCTGAGTATCTACTGTATCTCCAATGCCTGTTCATTGTTTTCCAGCTGAACTAGCTGGTATGCTCCTGACTCATGGACCCCCTGGTAGTCTCATGGCTCTTTCCACATGGCATCTTTATTACTTTCGTATCTTCACTCAAGCATCTTTTTTATGGAGACCCCTGCAAACTCCTACCCATATTTCTGGCATCTCTATTCCCTTTCATTGTTTTATCTTTTCTCTAGTACTTTCCACCATCTGGTAGATACTTTGTTTTTTGTATCAGTCTCTTCTCTTGCCCATCCCCAATGTGAAGTTCACAATGGCAGAGACTTTTATTGTTTTTTAACTATTTCCTCCAGTATCTGGCCCGTGGAAGGTACTCAGTATTTGTGAAATTAATAAGTTGAACCTACTCTTGATGTGTGTACAATGTTCTAAACACCCATGTCTTTGGGCCTATGGTCCTATTCTGCTCATTTCTCCCCAAATTGAACTAATATAACACTGAAGACCAAAGGACACTTAAATCTACTGTAAAACTCTAAAGTTCTCAATATTAACCTTAGCCCAACACCCTTATTTTCAAATTGAAAGCTCAACCAACTACTCTCACCAAAGATATCACAAATAGTTCAGATGAAATTCAAATTTTAACATTAAGGACTCGGATTTATGAGATGAATTCTAGAAGGTACTGTAAGTTCAGTTTAAGTTTCTAGGTTCTCGTTACTGAAGACATTACACACTTCCTCACATAGCAGAAAAAATTTAGAACCAACCCAGTTTCCTAGGTTCCTCAAGTCTAGGTATGATTTGAAAGCAATCCAGAATATAAGTAAATAATGTGAAAGTGCTTTACCAAAAGAAAATGGCTCGTCACCATTAAATGTTATTATAATGAGACAAGAAATGTCACTGAGAGGATAAATTGGAGGAAATAGCTGAGTTTGGGTAGAATCGAACTGCCCTGTGAAATAATTATGGTTTAAGTAACTGTATCAAGGAAAATGCAGGTCCTGAACTGAACTCCTGAGCTTGCGACTCCACACTACGTTTCCTACCTTAGTAAGAGACAGACACACTCCGCAAGAGTGACCGCACAGGCCCCCCGAGAGTCCCGGGGGGGCGGTGTCTGGCCAACCCCTCAGCCCGAAGACCACTTCACCCGCCGTCGCCGCCGAGGTGCACTTCTCTCTCCAGACATTCGCCCCTTCTTATCGCACCTCCCAGTCCCCCAACCCTCTTCGTCCAGGCAATGCCTCCCTCTCCAGGACACACACACGTACCCTACCCGAAGCGCCGGCTCCTCCCCCGGCTTCCCGCACAGGTGAAGACGCCGGGGTCGGCTCTGCCGCCGGGCACACACCGTCCTGTAGAGACGCGGGAGCAGGAGTCCAAAGAGCGCGCGCAGCCGCAGAAACACGGGCGCGAAGGTCGAAGACTAGCCCTGCTGTACTTCCGCCTGCCAGTACCCAGCAAACACAACCGGCAACTCGGCGCAACCCTGGAAGCCCAACCCAAATCCAGTCACGCTCTGCGCCCAGAGATGACGTTCAGAGCCCACGTGGCCTGAACTCCGCCCTCTGGGATCCGCCCATCGTCCCCGAGGAGCCGGAGCCGCTCTTGAGCATGCGCACACCGAGCAGCGAGCTGACAAAAGTGAAACTCGAGTTCGGAGCGTTCCCCTTTGGAGTCCCGCGCCAAAACGTAGTCATTGTTCCTTGGGGAGCTTAATGTAACAGTCCTATAAGAACAGACATCTTCCCTAAAGCCTGATCGCAGCATCCCTCTTCCTGACATCACAAAATAGTATTATTAAAACGTTAGTTTTCAAAGTTCTTTCACACCCATGTTCTCATTTGATGGTCTCAACTCTTTTAGAACCACTGCAGGCACTAAATGGCTGCATTTAAGCGAAGATTATGTGAGTACTGACTAGGTAAGCCCATCTATCCAAGAGTGTCTCTTCCTGTTGCTGAAAAATAGCAAGCAATTAATAAACTTACTCCTAAAGAGTGTTTGAATTGGATCTAGCAGAATTCCTAACTAGGCATTTAAGATTTTTCTCTAATACATGCCATAATGCCAGGCATGTCGAATAAATACTGACGCTCAGAACAGGTTCCTAGGGCCGGGGATTTAGCTCAGTGGTTCCGACGCCTGCTTTGCAAGTTCAAAGTCACGAGTTTGATCCCCGGTACAATAAATAAATAAATAGATAAATAAATAAATAAATACAAACAAACAGGTTCCTAATCATTGGGAAGATGAGGAAAATCTGGTTAGCAGCCACGGGATTCTTGCAATCCACTGGGTCATCACAAGTTAGTGGAGCATGACTAATGATCCTAAATGGAATGAAATAGAAAGTGTCAGCATGGTTCACATATGTTAAAGGTAAATAGTATCCTGAAATTTTTACATGTATATATATGGTATACACTGTGTAGAATATGAAATATATTTCTTAGAAAGGGTGACAGAATTTGAAAGCCGCAGTCCTGGTCCACTCCACCTATTCAAAGCAGAAATCCCCTCTAGAAGATCCCCAACAGTCAGCTATTAGACCCTGTAAGAAAGATTCTGGAAGAAAGGTGAATCACTTTCCCAGTGGCAAACAGAAGTGTGTAGAATTTACTTTGAAATGTATCCAAACAATAAAATGGATTGAGATGTCTAGAATAAGTATGTGATTAACTGAGTAAAATACAATGTAATGGTATGAGCTAAGTGATGGTTCACTATAAATGGGAATTTACTGTAAAATTCTTACAACTTTGTTATATGCTTGAAATTTTTCCCAATTAAATGCTGGGGGGAGGGCTATATATGGAAAATCATAATAAGTATAAGTGATTACATGGACCTAAAATCTAGCTTCCTTTAAGTTTTATAAATTGACCCTGTTTTCTTTTCTCCTTTTGTCCCTCTTCTCCCATCTACAACCTACAACAGAAATAACTAATCCCTCTTCTAAAGGACAGCATTTCAGATATGAAAACATAGCTCTGGTTCCCCATAACCTACACAGGAATAAAAAATATTAGTTCTTTTAGTTATTTTTCATATGCCATACCTCTTTTCTGAACATGGCCCAGTTATCAGAGCCCCCAATAAATAGTTTAAATAGTTGTATTCTTTCCTATCTGTTGATTATGCTTCTTAAGGAAAATTTCAAAGAGAACTTTTTTAAAAAAAAAAAAAAAGAGGAATTCTGTATTTGTTTTCTGTCTTTTCTATTTGTTAACAAGTCTTCTCTCCCAATTAGTAACTGCATCTTTATTACTTTTTGTAAAGATAATGTTTAAAGGACTCTTTTGGGTTAGTCATATTATTTCCTCCAAGCCCCGGCACATTTTAAGTGACTCTTAAGCAACCATTTGCCTTGTGATAATTTGTTTATAAAGTCCTCTTTTCAACAAAAGTCAAATACACAAGTCTTCCAAAATTCTGAGTTCAAATAAAAGATACCAGAGAAGTCTTTGTTAATAATATACTCTTTTCTTCTCATTATAAAAGTTTGCAGTTGTAAAATCTGGCTTTACAACTCTCCCTCAATGGTGGAGTTTGAACCTAGAACCTTCACATCAAACTACAACCCCAGACTTTTTTTTTTTACTAGTTACTTTCTTTTTTTTTCTTTGGTACCAGGGATTGAACTCAGTTCCTTGTGCTTGCGAGGCAGGCAGCGAAACCACTGAGCTAAATCCCAGCCCCTTACTAGTTACTTTCTAATGGTCTCTCTAAGTCACTAAATTTCTCCTGCTGGGCTTGAACTAGGAATCCTGCTGCCTCAGTCTGCCAAAGTATTAGGATTACAGATGTACACCACCACACCCAGCCTGATTTTTATTTTCACATGCGTCACAGCTAATAGGAGTCAAAGCAACTAGGCGTGGTGGGCATACCTGTAATACCAGCACTCAGGAGGCTGAGGCAAGAGGATAACAGGGAGTTTGAGGCCAGCCTGGGCTACCCAGTGAGTCCAAGGCCAGCCTGAACTAGTGAGACCCTGTCTCAAAAAAAAAAAAAAAAAAGGTCAAAGCCATGAGATTTCTTTACTCTAAATTTATTTAAGTCTGCTTTCCTAAAAGCTAAGGTATCTCTCCTACCCACCCAGCCCCTATGAATTCTAATATGCCATTAGAGTTAATAAAGATTCCATCTGCTCTCTTTAATCTCTTCTGCTGCTTTTAGTGGATGAGTTAGGCCAATATTAATTATTTTACTTCAGTTCTAGTATCTCTTTACTCCAACTAATTATCCTGTGTCCCACATTTTTTCCTCACTACTGGTTTCTTCTTTCTGTCTACAGACCTGCTGAGATATTCTCCCATACCACTAAAATCTTTTTTTAACCTTCACCACTTCTTACCTACACTGTTAGGATGTCTTTTACCTGGTCTCTCTGCCTTCAGTGTTGCTCTACTTGTCCCTGGGACCATCTCATTTTTACACTGATTTCAAGCAGTGCTCATTTTCTAAAACACACTCTAAGTAACTCACTGTTCTGCTTGAGGTTTTTAGTGAGTCCTTCCAGGAATGTTACTTTGTAGGAAGCAGCCTTCAAGTTTATCCCCAACTGGGGGTGAACGACAATGAAAGACAAAAGACACAAAGATAATTTGGAATGAGGGGAAAAGGAGGCTCTTTGCCTCTAGTGGACAAAGAGCCCTGAGCATTTGGCTCACCTCACTTTTATTCACTTAGAAATTGGAGCAAGTTCCCAGCCCAGAGGAAAGGGCTTTAGGGCCACCTTCTGTTCCGCTGCTCCTGGCCCAGAGGAAGGGGCTTCCAGGCCACCAACCCTCCCACCACTGCCGGCCCAGGGGGAGGGGCTTCTGAGCCACCATCCCACTGCTCCTGCTCCAGAGGAAGGGGTTTCCCAGCCACCATCCCTCCGGCTGCTCCCAGCCCACAGGAAAGGGCTTTTGGGTC
>NW_004624780.1:15935718-15978779 GCF_000247695.1 Heterocephalus glaber | reverse complement strand
CATTATATAAAGGTACAATTCCCAATGAGAAATGTAATTGTGTTGTATACCTACAATGTACCAATAAAAGAATTTAATACAAAAAAAAATAGAAAGAAATTGGAGCAAGCAGTTAGATTAATGGAAGCTTCATCTGCCTTTTGTTATCCATAGCATGTACTCGGGTAAACATCCAGATCTCAGCTGCATGGACTCTTCTCTGGAACTTGCAATGTGCTAGCATATCTGCACGTTGCCAAAGGAGGCACAGCTTGCTGTTTTTCTCTTTTGTGCTTGCAGATAAGGTCAATTAGGCCTCTATCCTCATTATCTAGTCTCCTACATTTTTTAGCATGATGAATAAAGGTCCTTTATGACTGATATCTTCCTTACAAGTTCAATTTCTTGTACTCATGACTTGTACTTCAAAATCCAATAGGAGCAAATGTTCTGTGGTTATTTTGTGCACTAAGACCAGGTCGTCATCGGTGCCCTTGTTCCTGCTGTCCCTGCTGTTGTCAGGGGCTGTAACTATTCTAGGTTCTTGGTGTCCCAAAGAATTGAGCAAGACACATAGAAGTCAGAAATGAAAGAACAGATTTATTAGCCAGGATACACTCCTCAGGCTGGGACCAGGTCAGTGAAAAGGGCTCACAACCTGGAATAAGCCAGATATCAGAACCTGTATGTGGTTTCTACAGGGAGGGCGTAGCTCTTTGAACTGACAAGGCAATTCACACCAGTTAGGGACAAGTCTCCTCCTTTCCATTGGTGGGAAGAGTTTTTGTCCCAATATGGACCCTTGAGGAATTGTCATGGTGCCCAAACCCCCAGGGGGTGGAGTGTAAAAACCACAATATAAATGAAATTATAATTAACTATAATTGAATTGGGGTCATTCTCAGTTGTTTAGTATATTCTATAGTTCATGCATTCCCAGGCACAGCTCAGTCATTAGAGGTGCTCTTTGTAGTTTCTAGAGAGCTTACCTTGGGCAGCCCCAGAATCCCATAGCGCATGATCTTCTGGTCTTTCCTTATTTGTCTAGCTGTTAGAATTGGGCACTCTCTGTGGTTTTTGAAGAGCCAGCTTCCTCTTTTTCCCTCTCCCCTTCAGGCTCCTTCCTTCCAGGAATTTCTCCTCTCTACCTCCTGCCTCACTGCTGATAGAATACTGTCTTATACCAGGCCCAACATCACAGTTCTTCTTCCTCATTTGACATATACCACTTGGGGTTTTTGTTTTTGTTTTTGTTTTTGTTTTTGGTGGTAGTGAGAATTGGGCCCACAGCCCTTGTACTGAGCTACATCCCCAGCTTTTTTTCCTTTTAATTTTTTATTTTGAAACAGAGTCTTACTAAGTTTCCCATGCTGCCTCAGCCTCCCAGAGTGCTGCAATTACAATCATGCACCACCACACCCAGTTCACCATTCATTCTTAAGAATCATTTCATATTTTGGAAAAGTTTCTCTGATCTTCAGAATTTTCTGTGTCTTTTGAATACCCAAGATCAAGCAGGATGCCTGGAATGCAATATATTATTTGTTGACATAAACTAAGCTAAGCATATGCTCTCTACCAAAATTCCCATTAATTTCACCTCACAAACAAAACTGTTCCTCATAGAGTTTAGGTAAAAGGAAAGTAGTTGTTTCCTTTATTATAATACTTCATATTAATATATATATTCATATATATAATACTATAATATACAATATATACTTTATATATAATACTTCCCAAGGGACAAACTCATCAAGGAAATTTGGAAGGAATGGAGATGCACTGCCATTAAAGGAGTGGCGCTCCAACACCCACCTCACAGTTTAAGGCCTCTACCACTACTACACCCTGACTCACTTAGTGCCAGTGTTATGGTCAGCTTGGGGGAAGATATCGCTGCTTCTTCCATCTGAATGCATTCCCAAAACACAGTTATACTTTGGTTCCTCTATCTATTTACATGTCTTTATTCAAATGATGTATTTCCCCTGCTGGAATGGAAACTCCTAGAAAGCAGGAATAAATTCCTGTACATCAAAGGCTACAAACTGCTGAAGTGGAGTAGTATAGACATTTCTCTATAGTATTATAGAGTATTCTAAGTTAGTTAGAACTCAACAGATAGTCAGAAAGGGACCAGGCCCTCAAAGATGTCAGTGGAGAAGATGAAATGCATCAAAATTGTGGTTGTAAAGAAACTGGAAAGGAGCCAGGTCTGCAAGCCTACCTAGAGATAAACAGCAGCTTGAGATTATACTGTAACCAACACTGGTTCACTGCTCCAGTGAACCTGGGTAAGGCATCAGATACATAGGTGGGTGACCAGAACACCCTGACCCAGACTACCATCCCTTCCCCAAAATGCCTTTGATCTTTCTACATTAGAAGTTAGACATAAGGGGCCAGGGATTTAGCTCAGTGATTCTGCCACTTGCCTCGAAAGCACAAGGACCCAAGTTCAATCCCTGGTACCAAAAAAAAAAAAGAAGTTAGAGATAAGCTAAAGTTGGTGATGTTCACCTATACTCTCACTATGTGCCTCGCTTCCCTATTCACTCAATATTAGATAAGCTACTATTCTTATAACCCCGTAGGTTGGCCTCAGATTGGCTCAGAGTGGTCTGAGATGTGATCATTTTCATGTACAAAATCCCCAGGCAAGGAGCCTTTGCACTTTCAGGCCCCTTCCTATTTCTCAGGAGCTTTCGCTCCATAAACTTTTCCTACTCTTATCCTCCTTTGTCCTCACATCCATTCTTTGGCTATCAAGAGACACAAACTTGACATATAACAGGCTGGGATTCACTTCCCTGTAGCAGGAAGATCAGAAGTTTGAGCCCCGTCTGGGCCACTTAATAACTTAGCAAGATCCTGTCTCAAAACTGAAAAAAAAGATTTTTTAAGGGCTGGGGATATAACTCAGTGGTAGAGCAATTCCTTGGGTCTGTTCTCCAGAACTGGAAAAAAAATCTTAAAAAAAAATTGTAAATAATCATATATTTCACATGCACCCCCCCCCATGGATTTCTGGCTTATGCTGGAATCTTATGACATTGAGCACACATGGTGACCATGAGCTGTGGCAGAGTGTCAGGTGTTTCCTTTTAGGCTTGGCAGCCCCTCTCCAACGTGTCAGTCACTCCATGCTGTCATTTACTTGAATTCTACCTGAACACTAGAGCCAAGCCACAACCCTATATAGCATTTGTTCCCCGTATACATATAAACACATGCTGGAGATCCAAAGCTAAGGCACTCTTCCCCTGAGCTCATACCCAACCCCTCTTATTTTGACACAGGGTCTTGCTAAAGTTGCCCAGGTGAGGCTTGAACTTGCCATCCTCCTGCCTCAGGCTCCCACATTCTGGGGTTACAGGCATATGTGGCTCATAATCTTTCTGTCTGAGCCTCCCTACTAGTTGGGATTACAGATGCACACTACCATGCCATATGCAAAAGAAAGGCCATAAATGGCCAAAGAAAGGCCATGCCAAAAGAAAAAGCCATAAAGTGCAAAAGAAAAGCCATAAAGTGGTTCCTCTAAGTGAAAAGATGAAAGTACAATAAGATAATTTGAGAGAGACAACATTCATATAACCTATTAGAATATATTGTTATAATTCTATTTCATAATTTACTCTCAATCTCAATGCCTTGTTTTTAAACTAAACTTTATCAAAAGTATGTATGTGAATGAGAAGACCATATGTTATGGTTTAGATCCAAAATGTCCCCAAACGTCTTACGTGTTCAGAGGTGTGACTTTTGGAAGGTGATTGGATCATGGGGGCATTGTATTCATCAGTGAATTAACCCACTAACAAATTCAT
This sequence comes from Heterocephalus glaber, assembly GCF_000247695.1. The sequence continues at coordinate 15,974,967 of NW_004624780.1, read as the reverse complement.
ATCTGAATGTGCTGTCAGGAAATAGGGTCAGGTTGGAGGAAGTGGGTTACTGAGGGTATGACCTGGAAGGGCACATTGTTATCCCTGGTGCCTTCCTCTTCTCTCTGTGCTTCCTGGCTGTCATAGGTTGAATAAATTTCCTCTATTCTGCCTTTTATGACTTGGAGCCAGCCATGGACTGAACCCTCCAAAATTATAAGGGAAATAAACCGTTCCTCCTTTAATTTGCAGGTTTCTGGTATTTTGTCCCAGGGACAGGAAGGCTATTACAGAGTATATAGAGTGTTCAATGCCATCCAAAGTTTCAGATCCACGGGTATTCTTGGACTGTATCCCCAGATAAGGAGGGACCACAGTATATTCGTAACTACTTATTATTTAACTTCTTCTATGTGATTTTTTTCCATAAAAAGCTTTTTTAAACCTAGGACAAGTTAGGTATGGTAGTACTGTAATCCCAGCACTCTGGGAGGCTGAGGGAGGAAGATTACAAGTTCAAACCCAACCTGGGCAACTTAGTGACTTAGTAAGCTCCTGTCTTCAAAAAAGCAGGGGGCTGGGGAGGTAACTCAGTGTGAAGGTCCTAAGTTCAATTCCCAGTTCCACAAACAACAAACAAAAACAAATCAGGATAAGCCAGGTGTGGTGGCACACACCTGCAATCCTGGCTACTCAGGAGACTGAGGCAGAAGGATCATAAGTTCAAGGCCAGTTTGGGCAAGTTAGTAAGAAGCTGTCTCAAAATAAAATTTAAAAAGGACTGGGAATAGAGTGCTTGCCCTGTGATAGTGTGAGGCCCTGCAATTTCCAAGACGTGGGGCGGGGCGGGGGGTGTTAGGCTAGGATAAACCACTCAGGGAGTTTTTCAGTTTTTAGAAAATGAAATAGAAAGAAAAATGAGAAAGAGGGAGAGCAAAATAAGCAGCAAAATAAACACTTGCTATAACATACTGCTGTCACCAGGTGTCACAGTCTGCCCAGCCAATGAGGCCAGACAGCACCCTCAACGATGTAATAGACGGTGTTCCCAGAAGGAAGCTTCTGGTTAATGTAAGAGATCTTGTGACATCCTAAAAAAAACCTCTCATAACAAAATGATTTTAATTTGAAAAAGGAAAAGAAAAACTCTTGTCAGTGCTCTGATCTTCTCTTCCAAATCTCTTCTCCACATTGTTTCACTAGTTTGTTCTGGATCATAGGCTAGCATGGCATAGCAGCGTAGTTGAGAACATGGTTCCTAAACCCCTGCTCTGACATTTATTACCTGTGTGGCTGCAGGGAAAATTATTTCAGTAGGACTTGCTACACCCTTTGCAATACCCAGTGCAAAATGAAAATGAGAGCTCTTTGTTAAAAGGTTAAGAATTTCAAAATGGCAACACAGAAACTTCAAGTGAGTGCCAAGCCCTGTACAACTGAATGGATCACCTATCCAAGAACGTGACTTCTATGAAACTTTTTTTTTTCCAGTGCTGGATATTGAATCCTGGACCTCACACATGGAAGGCAAATGTGCTATGGTCACACTAAGCTACACTCCAAACCCTGTTAACCTGTGATAAAAGAAAATTTCTAAGGTATCCTAAACTTAATTAAAGGGCTGGAGGATAGAAAAGAAAAGAGATGGATAAATTAATAAGTTAACAGTTTCTGATTTAAAAAAATGGTTGCTGATGAAACCAAAAAAAAAGAAGATCTTTCATATGGGAAATTTATAGCCTATGACCACCACGACTAAGGCCATCATACCCTGCTTATACACAAACTTTCCACACTGTTAACTCCAACCAATCCAGAAGCAGCAAGACTTCTTTTTGTTTGTTTGTTTGTTTGTTTGTTTTTTGAGACAGGAGCTGGCTTTGTAATTTAGGCCGGCCCTGAACTCACTATGTAACCCAGGCTAGCCTCGAACTCAAAGCAATCCTCCTGCCTCTGCCTCACCAGTGCTGGGATTATAGGCGTGTGCCACCACACCTGGCACCATCAAAACCTCTCATGGACTACACTTCTAACCAAAAATCTTGCTTTAGAGCAATCCCACCTGTCTTATCTGTAGCCTATATAGCTTCAGTGCAAACAACTTATGTTTTCCTTCCCCGACTTTTTTTGGGGGGGGGCGGGTACCGAGTATTGAACTCAGGACTTGTGCTTGCGAGGAAGATACAGCGCCACTGAGCTAAATCTCCAGGCCTTCCTCAATTTTTCATTAAAACATCCTTCAGCTTTTTAGGTCCAGTGGACATTTCTCCAAATACTATTTAGCCTTGCCACTGATAGTTTACAGAACTTGCACTTTTTTCTGGCTGGCATCTGTAATGGCTCAATAAATTCTTTTCTTTCAGAGATCCCTTGGCCTACTCCAAGCTCCACTTTTCCATTTTCCTCCAGGTAAAATGAGGATAATGATAGGACCTGCCTCATGAATTTGTAAAGATTAAGTGGGATGATGGACGTGAAACACATATCCCAGTAAGCACACAGTGTGCTCTCAGTGAACAGGAGCTGGTTTATGCCCTTCCTTAGCCGCTGTGCCTCTCCTCCCCCACAGCAATCCGTTTTTACAACCTGCTGCCAAGACAATCTTCAGCACAGCTCTCATCATGGCCTTGTTGTGTTTTCACAAAAACTGAATCCTCACTACCTGCAGAACAAAACCCAAATTTCTTTTTTTTTTTTTCTAATGGTAGCAAAATTTTATTAAAGGTAGGAAAAGAAACAAGCTCTGCAGACAAGATTGGGCCAAGTAAGAGTACAAAAAGTATAGCCTACAGCATGAGGGTGGGCCACCATGCAGGACTAAACCCAGTAGCCCAAAATCCAAACTTCTTGATTTGCAGTTTTCCAGCTTCATCTCCCCTCACCTGTTGGACTCCCTGGTCTCTCTCTGGACTACTGTGTCAGAAACATCTTCTTCCTGGGGCTACAGGAAACACACAATCCAAGTCATAGTTCTGCCTTAGAATTGCTTGTAATCTACACTGGGAAACAGAACATTACACAAGAGATATAGTAGCGCTACAAGGCAAGAGTGGTCAAGGAGAAAAGTGTCATGAAAGTCATGATTGAAATGGCATTTTAAAAAATTATTTCATAATTTGTTAGTGGTGACTATGTCATATATGGACTGTATGTGATATGTATCAAAACTCCTAGCTCCATGGATTCTTTTCAAAAATGTAATTCATACTATTTTATATCCTAATCTTGTAAGCAATAAGAGACAAAGTTTTTTTTTATTAATAAGCTTACTTTTCTTTTAGAATAGTTTTAGATTCACAGCAAAATTGAGTGAAAAGTCAGAGAGCTTCCATGTCCCCTCTGTATGTCCACATAACCATCCCCGCTATGGACATCCTGTACCGCTGTGGTACACTTATAATCAATGGCCTGCATTGACACATCATCATCACCCAGTGTCCATAGTTTGCAGACTGGCTTCTTTCACTTAGAAATTTTCATTTGTTTCCTCCTGGTATAGAAGGGCCATGTAGGGTTTTATTGTTTTGCTTTTGTTGTTGTTGTGTTTTCAGTCCTAGGGATTGAAGGGTCTTGAGCCTTGTGAATACTAAGCAAATACTCTACCACTGAACTATAACCCAGCAGCTATGTGTTTTGTTTTTTGAGACAGGGTCTTGCTATGTTTCCCAGGCTTGTCTCAAACTCCTAGGCTCAAGTGATCCTCATGTCTCAGCCTCCCAAGTAGCTGGGACTACAGGTGTACCCCATCACACCCTGCTCTGGCAATGTGTTCTTCAAATAAAACAAAATACTTAAAATATAATTTACTTTTAATTGAATAAAGCAGATTATTTAGATAATTTTTACTTTAAAATGTACTAAGAAAATTTAATTAGGGTACTTTTCAATAAGTATTGTGCTAAGGACTTTTCTGTAGAACAATTTGCCTACACATATTAGTTGTCAGTATTGGCAGAGATGGTTTCCAGACTGAAGTTTAGAAATAAGCAGTATAGTTTAAAACACCTAATTTTCTTTTTCAATTAAGGTATTTACTATCAAAAGGGAAAAAAAAGGCCGCCATAGGATCATTGAATAATGGCTGAACTTCTGAATCTTCTTTAATAATCATTATCTTTTCACATGCTCTCTTCCAGGACCTGATCCCATAGCTAGCCTTTACCTCATTAACTTACCATTACTGGTATTGCTACCACATACATGTTATAGTTTACTTTAAAAAAAAAATAGTACTGGGGATTGAAGACAGGGGTTCCTGAATGGTAGGCAAGCACTCTAGCACTGAGCCACATCCCCCAGCTCACCCCTTTTGACGCAGGATCTCAGTAAATTGCCCTCAGACTTGCAATTCTTCTGCCTCAGCCTCTTGGATAGCTGGGATTGTAGGCATGAGCACCAGGCCAGGCTCATAGTTAACTCTCAATGTGCTCTGAACACTACAATGGGTACACTCTGTACACATCTTTGTGTGCCTCAGATCCATTTATTACTTTGGGCTTCAAATGACTGGCATGAATGAAGTGAATGAGAGAGAAGAGAACGATATAGATATTACAGGAAAGGAAGGAAGAATGAGCAGGAATGATCTAATAAGTTCATGCTTGGGGTACCATGAGTGTATTTTCTTCTACAGAGGCAAGATTCTTTATGTTAAGATGTTAGAAAATTTCATCATGTATATACTTTATTTAATAAACACATAAAGCATACTGTGTGCTGGTAACATTTTTTTCTAATATTCTAACCAGAATCTTAATATTCCTACTATTTGGGAGGTCCTTTTAAAAAGCACTCATAATTTGTAATTTGCAAATACAAAATTGGGTGAACATACAAGCGAAGGCCCTGAAGCCTTAGCTTTACAGTGAAATCACCTGTTTCTCATCACTGAGAGACTGAAGTTGAAGAGTAGCATGCAGGCAGCTTAACTCTTTACCTCTCTCAGGTATCCAAGGCTGCTTCTCGGCCCATGATCTAAACTTCTTCATAGAATAATAGTTCATCTCAATTGGATTGCCATGACAGCTAAAGGCAAAGTTAAATCTATCTTTTTTACTTTTTGAAATAAAGAGTATCACAGTGTAGTTTGGGATGGCCTTGAACTCACTGTGCAGCCCAGGTTTGACTCAAACTCACACTGATACTCCTGCCTCTGCCTCCCAAGTGCTGGGATTACAGGTATGAGTAGGCTTGGTAGCTTGGCAAATCTATCCTTTTTTTTTTTTTTTTGGTACCTGGGATCTAACTTGGGACCTTATGCTTGTGAGGCAGGTGGCAGAACCACTGAGCTAAATCCCCCGCCCCTCCTTTTTAAATGAAATGGGACTTTTCATATTCAGCTTGCCAGCATTTTTGTAATTAATGTATTAAAGTGTATTTATTTATGTTTATATTTTTGTTGGTGGTGGGGATAGAACCCAGGGCCTTTATATGCTAAGGAAGGATTCTACCACTGAGCTACACCACTGACCTGGTGCTATTTTTTTAAATGGACATATAAGAAGTGTAAATTTGCCATGCATTTCAAGTTTTGTTGAGAGGCGTTGTCAGTGAACTATACTGACTGATTAGATTTGGAAGTGGGTTTGTAAGGGAGGCTATTAATGTTTAGCTAGTATTCATGCCTTTAATGAAGACCAAGGCATGGAAAGAGATTGTGGCTGACAACACCAAATGCATGAGAGGAAATGGAACAATTCCCATTCATGATGATGCGAATATGACATGGAACAGCCACTTTAGAGTTCATTTGGGCATTTTCTTTCAAAATTCAACATAATCTCCTTATATGACTCCCAGCAATCATGCTTTTCTTCCTCCCGCCCCCCTACACGTAATAGGATTTAAACACAGGACCAAACATGCAAGCCAAGTACTCTACTACTGAACTATATCCCCTACCCTTTCTATTTTGAGACAGGCTCTCAATAGCTATCCATGCTGGCTTTCAACTTGTGATCCTCCTGTCTGAGCTTCCCAAGTAGCTGGGATTATAGGTGTACTCCACCATACCTACCTCATAGTCCTCAATATTTTCTCAAAGGAGTGAAAACTTTTATCCACACAAAAATGTGCAGGTGAATGTAGCAGCTTTGTTCATAATAGTTATGCTGGTGCATTTTGACTGTCACATTGACTGGATGAAGAGACATCTAGGAAATTAGTAAAGCACCCTTCTGAGTGTGTCTGTGAGGGTATTTCCAGTGATGACTGACAGACATGTGGGCCAGCAAACTGAGGGAGAAGATGCACCTTGGGTGTGGGTGACTCCATCCAATAGGGGTGAGGCCAAGATCCAACACAAATGGAAAGAGGAAGCCTGCCAGCACATGCTGTGTCACTCTTTTCCTGCTTCCCGGCTGGCATGAGGTGAATGGACTCTTCTACCATGATGTTCTGCCTCACCACAGGCCTAAAGCAAAGGAGCCAGACAACCATTGAAACCTCTGAAACCACAGGCCAAAATAAACCTTTCCTCTTTAAGTTGTCTTTCTTAGTTATTTTGTTACAGTGACAGAAAGCTGAAAAACAAAATGACTAAAACTTGGAAGTAACTAAGATGTCCATCAGCAGGTGAATGGAGAAACTGTGGTACATGTAGATAATAGAATATTATTTGGTACTAAAAAGCAGTGATTATCAAGCTATGAAGATGTTGAAATTAAATGCAAAGTACTAAGTGAAAGAAGCTGATCTGAAAAGGCTACATACTGTGTGATATACATATTTGCCATTATGAAAATGGTAAAGATAGTAAAAAGATCAGTGGTTTCCAGTGGTTGTAAAGAAGGAAAGATACAGCCAAAAGGACTTTTAGGGCAGCAAAAGTACTCTGTATCATACTAGAATGGTGAAGGTCATTTCATAAGTGTCCAAATTCATATACCAAGAGTCCTTGTATAACATATGGATATTGGGTGATAGTGTGTTAATTAGTTGTAACAAATGTTGAGAGATGTTGACAATGAGGAAAGCAATGCATGTGTGGAGCGAGAGGTATGAGGAAAATCTCTGGACATTTTATTCAACTGTTTTGTTTTGCAGTACCTTTGCGCTGAACTACATTCACAGTCCTTTTAAAAATTCTTAAAATAATTTTAATAATTTGTTCATTGGGCCAGGGATGTAGCTCAGCGGTGTAGCACCTGCTTGGCAAGCACGTGGCCCTGAGTTTCATTCCTGGGGCCAAAATAATAACAATAATAATAATTTATTCATTTACTTATATATTCAGTGTTAGTTTGTGATGGTGGGGATTGAACCCAGGACTTCTCCACTGAGCTACAATCCCAGCCCTTTTTAAAAATTTTTTATTTTGAGACAGGTCTTGCTAAATTGCTCAGGTGAGGCTCAAACTTGTAATCTTTCTGCCTTGGGCTCTCAGAGTGCTGGGAATACAAGTGTGTGTCACCATGCTTGGCTCTTCTGTTCAATTTTGTTGTGAACCTAAAAGTGCTGTAAAAATAAAGTTTATTAAAAGGGAATGGAGGTGGGGGGTTTACCTGGGAAGACTCCTTGTGGAATGTTATGGTAATATCTAAAGAGATCTAGAATTTGAAAAAGAAGTCCAAAAGGAGGCATTTTAATAAGGGATATCACATATGCTAAACTGGTCCTTCCCAGAAGTGATGCCAAGATGGGATTAAATTTGCAGAGATGCTAATGAGAGAAATCTCTGTGATAGAGAATGGGAGGGAGACAGTGGGGCTTTACGAACACCATTCCTCGGTGCAAGGAGAAGGATAGGGGTCAGTGGGGAGAAGCCAGTGCACCCTAAGCAAGATGCAGCAAGAAGTTTTGAGGACTACTTGAGCCAAAGTCACCAGTCAGAGGAGCCCTTGTCCTCCCAGGAATAGACAGCCATACAGTCCCTGTCACATTCAGCCACCTCCTGGGAGCTGCCCATGGGAGGTGGGACTTCAGAGCCAGACTACTGAGCCCTTGGTCAATTAGTCTTGCTTGCACTTATAGGTCATGAGACCTATTTTCCTGGTTGTCATCACCCTTTAATGAATAAAAATGTCATTTAACACACACAAATCGGTGTAAATAAAACTGGAATATTATAAACTGTTCGTTGCAATCAAGAAGTTCTGAAGGTTGTCAATAGCCAGAGATGTCTCCTGGCCATAGTTTCAGACCATTCTTTCCTTCTAGATTCCTTTTTAGTTCCTGGAACTAACATATTAACTCTTTAGGAATAGATAAACCTATTCATCATGAATTGCTCCTGCATTGCTTTTTTTTCTACATATCTCAATCTGACACTCCATTTAGAAAGCAGGACATTGTTTTATGAGCTCTTTCTCTCTCTCTACAGCTCTTTGGACCACAGTAGTTTGCCACTACTTCATGCCTATTTATTCCTTGACTAAGTCAGATTGCTATCTGGTTTTGTTTACATTTGAGGAAGAACTCAGCTAGGCATTGAGTGGTAAAGGCAGGAATGAAAGATTAAGGGTGTGAGAAGCTAAGGCAAGAGGATGACAAGTTCAGATCAACTTGGGTAATTTGGCAAGATCCTGTTTCAAAATTTTTTTGAAGGGGGGGTTAGCTAGGAGTGTAGCTCAGTATGAAGGTCATGGGTTCAATTCCCGGAACCATACATAATAATAGTAGTAGTAGTAGTAATAGTAATAAATTTATTAAACATATACAGCACAGTGTCTGGTATATGCTAAGCACTCAGAGTTGATTACAATAATATCATTGTTGGGCCGGGGATTTAGCTTAGTGGTTTCGCCGCCTGCTGCACAAGCGCAAGGACCCGAGTTTGATCTCTGGTACCAAAAAAAACATTGTTTACTTTCCTATTAGACTTCATCATATGTTTTCACATTAATGTATAATTAAAGCTTTCCTAAAGTATTTTTCACTTACCAGATCTCAAAATAATGATTACCACTTTTGGCATCCACTTGGAGGACTTTAAGATAATCTGCATAATTTGACTGAAGGTCGCAGAAAATTCGAGCAAAATACATATGTATTGTTTCATACTACATGAAGTTTAGGGCACAGGTGATTGTTCCATGATGGCATTATTGGACAAAGATACTTTTATCTTTTAAATGCCACAGTCATTTAAACCATAAGCTAAGTTTGCCTCCTTGACATAATATCCATATTTCAGGAGGGAAGAAGAAAGGAGAAAAAAAATATGGAGGCCCAAAAAAACATTTCTTTTTTAAAAAATTTGTGTGGTACCGGGGCTCAAACTCAGGACCTTGTACTTGCCAGGCAGGCATGGTGCCACTGAGCTACATCCCCGGCCCCAAAGAACCATTTCTTTTCAAAGGTTTATCTCTTTATTTAAGAAGGCAAACCTATATCCACCAGTGACATCCACCTAGATCTCACTGATCAAAATTGCCCAAAAGTCTACTGCAAAAGAGACTGGTAAACCAAGTATTTTTAGTTGAATACCTTTCTCACCAAAAATATGATCGTGGTAGTGTTTTGAATAAGGGAAAATGGATATTGGGTAGACAAAAAGCCGTGTTTAGTATATGACCTCATTTAATTTTACTTTTATAAGTGGCAATCTGTCCAAGATCTGGTACCATGACTTCAATATAGAATTCCATAATTTAGGTAATAGATTCATTATATCCAATTGTAACTCAACAAGAGAAAACTTATGCTAGTTTTTGAACTGAAATTCTTGATCCATTTAGTCAGAACAACTAGTCCATATTGATATGGATTGCTGTGGATACTACATATAGGAACTAATGGGGCAATTATCCCACAGATAAATTACTCATAACTAGTAAGTTAAGCATGTTTGAAGCTGGCTAAACACTTCAGTGAACTTTATTATGCTATTACTACTTATGAAATCACATCCTTTATTTCTGGATAGGAAAATCAGCCCACATACCCCACTGCTTATGTGTTATCTATATTTAACTCACCAACCTCAAATCTATTTTTCACAAGGCAAATATGAATAAATAATCCAGTAATACATAATTTATACATCTTCATAAGCATTGCAAATGAGAAAAAAGGTCATTTTAATTTCTTCCTTTAATAATTACTTGCAAAACTCTCATTAATTTGGAGGGATTATATAATGTTCTCAAATTATATCATGTTTACTATGATAGGAAATGCTTAACCTGTGTGGTATGTAGATGTATCATACCTTAGTTTCATGATAGGACCTCATTTAAGCAATCTGAATGTCTCAGTAAATCAGGTATGGGTGTTGTTCTAGTTGGCTATTTAGGCCAAGCCAGGAAGAGAAGAGAAGTAATTGTGGACTAAAGCATGGCCAAAAAACAAGATAAAAATAAAATTTATGTGGTTTTATGTATTAAATTAGTAAGATAGTCATTAACAATAAAAATTCACATTAAAGCAACTACTTCATTTTGTTCTCTGATCACTGATATTTGTTAGTCTTATGTATTGGACTATATTTTAAACTAAAAGATGTTTTGGGTCTCACATAGCACTTAGCAGTGCCTTTAGTAATGTTTCTTGATTGACTAAATGATATATTTATTTAAAAATTCGATATCACTTTTCAGTGATTTGTCTAAGATCAAGTGTAAAAATTCCAAAGTTAACTCCTAATTTCCAATAAATTTTATTTATAGCTAAAATGAATGTCTCTCCCTCCTTCTGTTGTTGTTGAGATGGAGGCTATGTTGCCCAGGCTGGCTTCTAACTCTCGGGCTCAAGCAATCTTCTTGCTTCAGCTTCCCAAATGGCTAGGACTATGGATATGCATTTCAGTGCCTGGTTTAAGATGAATCTCTTAAATTTAAGCCTTGAATTAACTTTATAGTGACATCATTCAGTTAATAGTGTCACTGTAAAGTGACTTTTTTTTTTTTTTTGGTACCGGGGATTGAACTCTGGTCCTTGCGCTTGCGAGGAAGGCAGCAGAACCACTGAGCTAAATCCCCAGCCCAAGTGACTTATTTTTAAACAAACATAATGGAACATAAAATATGTTGTCTTTCAAAATTGGAACTCTGGAAGACTGTACTTACTGAATAATAATGTAGTTACTCATCCATCAACAAAACTCTTTTGTAACTGCCTTTAAAGCCAATTAGAGAAATAGTGCCATTTCTTTATTAAAGATAGGTACTTATTAGCCCTCTAAAAAATGTATATGTTGAATCATCAACTTTACTCATTATATTTGGCTTTAGATAAATCTTGGCTATGTTTTTTTTAAAATACTCTCAAAGGATAAATTTACAACCACTGAATATACTAAAATAAACATAATATATGACCATTTCAGTACATTGCCTCTATACTGAGAATTTCAAAATTATGTATGTAGCCTTTCTGTAGTGAAGACTGTCTATAATTAACCCATGAATCACCATAGAAATTCTTAAGTTTGCTAAAATATTAATATTGGTGATAAACCAATAAGGAAAAAAAATTAGTGTTTCCTAGGATTCATGTTAGTCAATGTTGATTTTGCTCCTAACAGCATTGCCAGGTGCCAAAAAGGTCTGACTGAATGTAGACAGGAGAACAACTACATTATGTGACTATAACCAAACATCTAGGTAAAAACATGTGTGTTAAATATAGACATCTGACTAGCTCAAAGCAACATATTAAACTTTGGATTGTGCAATGGAAATGTTTTTCCATTCTTAGCATTAACAACTTCTTTGCTAAAACATGAAGGGTCCTTTGTATATATGTCTAAAACAGTAGATTTTAGGCATTAACTGGAATAGTTGTTTTCTGCAGCTTGAATCATATAAGGATGTATAAAGTTAACAGTGATAAAGGTATGTTAACTACAGGTTAAGTCTGACTTACTGGCTTAAGCTGCATTTTAGTTCTGCAGTAGTTGGTAGAGAGATTTTTTTTTTCTTCCTGGAACTGGGGATCAAACTCAGGACCTTGAGCTTACAAGGCAGGTGCAGCTCCACTGAGCTAAATCCCTGGCCTGGTAGAGAGATTTCTGACACTCAGGAAGACCAGATTATACCAGGATTCAGGTTCCATAAGACTACCATCATGTCAAAATGCTACAGTCTACAACTCATTGCTATGGTTTGGGTAAGTGTTCACCAAATGCCCATGTGTTAAAGGCTTGTTCTTTAGTTTGTGGCACTGTTAGGAGATGGTGGAACCTTTAAGAGATGAGGCTTAGTAAGAGGTCTTAGGTCATGGGGATATGTTCTTGAAGGGAATAGTGAGAATCCAGTACCTTCCTATTTCTCTGCTTCCTGGCTTCCATGAGGTAAGCAGTGTCCTCTACTGCGCACTCCCTGCCATGATGGGTTCTTTCATCAACGGCCAAAGGGCAATAGGGCCAACCAGCCATGGACTGAAATCTCCAAAACTGTGAGCCAAAATAAAATTTTCCTCTTTTGAAGTTGACTATCACCATGGGCCACAGAGATTTGACTGTAGATAGGAGAACAACTCCCTTATGCAACTGTAAGCAAACATCTAGGTAAAAAGAAGTGTTTTGAATATGGACATATAACAGGTATTTTGTTAGAGTAAGAGAAAGGTGCCTAACACAACGATAGTGAGGATAATCATTTTTTTCTGTAAAACTCAATGATAAGATGCTTGAGGATGGGGATCACCTGGGTCCAACATGTCAGACAGCCACCAATTCCGTAATTTTATCCTAGGACATTTTTAGGTTCAAGTGACGAATGGGTTCCTTGGTTATGAGGTAAAACTCACAAGCTACTAAAATATTTCTTACTTCATCAGGGGCCTAAAACTTTACTTCCTTTTAATTTTATATACTATAGAGGGTGTGCATCTTCAGGTTTGTTGTTTGAGACAGGGTCTCACTATGTTGCCCAGGCTAGCCTTGAACTCATGATCCTCCTAAGTAGCTGGGATTATAGGTGTGTGCCACTGCACCCAATTTTGGAGTATACTCCTCTATACTGTCATATAATTAATCTTGTAATTCATTTACTCTATTCTTAGTATCTTTGAAAAGTTTATTTTTAATTTTCTTTTTTTTTTTGTGGTACTAGAGACTGAACCCAGGGATGACTCACTGAGCTATATTTCCACCCTATTTTATTTCTTAGTTTTGAGATAGGGTCTTGCTAAGTTCCCTAAACTGAACTGGAACTTACGCTCCTTCTCCCTGTGCCTCCCAGAGTGCTGGGATTACAGCTATGACCCACCATGCTGATCTTTCATTTTTTTCTATTGTCACAGCTCCTCAGTCATTTCACTATGTAACAAAATGGGAAATTCAATGTTGAAAAACTTGAATATTACAAATTAATAGTGGCATGGTGAAATACTTAAACCATGGGATTGGCTGGAGTTCAAGCTCTGCCATTTAATAACTATGTAACCCTCAATAAATCACTACGTTGCTCTTAATCTTAGTTATAAACCAGGAATAATAAATAGGAATACCTACTAAGTTAGTGAAAAGGATTAAATAATGCATTTAAAGGGACATAAGGGACATTGTGGGGGTAATGGTATTATGATTGTGATGGTAGCTACACAACTACATGCATTTGTCAAAGTACACAGAACTGTACAATACAAATTATAAATTTAGCCAGGCATGATGGCACAAGCCTATAATCCCAGCTATGAAAGAGGCTGAGGCAAGAGGATCAAAAGTTCGAAGCCAGGATGGGAAATTTAGTGAGAACTTGTCTCAAAAAAATAAAGTCCAAGGATTAAGCTCAGTGGCACCACACCTGCCTCGCAAGTGCAAGGTCCTGAGTTTGAACCCCGGTACCAATAAAATAAAATAAAATAAAACAAAAAGGACTGGGAATGTACATCAACAATAGAAGGTGTGCCTAAATTAAGTTATATAGTACCTCAATAAGCCTGACTTGAAAAAACTAAAATAATAAAATTTAAAAATGGATACAAAGCCAGGCTTGGTGATCCCAGTACCCTGATGTTATTGGATGGGGTAGGGACCAGTCTTTTTCAAGATCTTATTTGTCCTGGTTAGTGAACTGGTCGGGAAACTATGGATGTGAAAGATTACTGTTTATTTTAGGGCAGAAATAAGAAAAAGCACAAAAGAAGTGCTCAGGGAGAAAAGGGTGCTTTGAAGGAAAAGAGAAGCAACATCCTACAAGGAGAACTGACCGCTGCAAGGACAAGCAGGCAGTAGCCCCCAGTCAATTGTTGTGTCCTTTTATGGCTTCTTTGATAGTTGACCCAGGTGGTCCCACTTGAGTTTGTGCTAAGAGACTGACATCAGGTGCCAGGTTCCATGTGTTCTCATATCAGAAGATTGGCACCAGGTGCAGGGCTGGCCTTGATCCCATGTCAGGCTCAGGTGCTGCTATTCTTCACCTGTGGTTAATAAGTCTCCTTAACTGGGAGGTCATGTATGACAGCTGTAGACATATTGCAATGCCCTAGTCTCTATACTGGGAGGCTGAGGCAGGAGGATTACAAGTTCAACTCTAACCTGGGCAGTTTAGTGAGACTTTGTCTTAAAAATTGATAAATTAAAAAAAAATAGATAAATTGGGGCCAGGGATTTAGCTCAGTGGTTCTACCACCTGCCTTGCAAGCTCAAGAACCCAAGTTCGACCCCTGGTACCAGAAAAAAAAAAAGATAAATAAGGAATGGGGATATAGATCAGTGTAAAGGCCCTCGATTCAAACCCAGCACAGAAATAAATAAATAAATAAATAAATAAATATTAAAAACCAACATTCTAGTAGTGAATTGAATCAAATCCAATATTCCCTACATTCTTCATCTGCTGTCTTTATGTTGAAAGAAAGTGTGAAAAGAACAGCAAAAGCCTACTTTCAGCTATAGTGCTAAGTAGTCCTTTACTTAACAAGCCTTTATTAAACTCTTATCAAGGGTCCAATTCCATAAGACGCAGGGAGATATAAAGGAAATGCAAGCATTCCCACAAATTAAATACTTTATTCATTCCACAAGAATTTATTGAATATCTATTAGGTGCCACGCACTTGCCAGGTTCTGGAAGTACATTTAAGACCAAGGGAAAAACAATCTGTATCTTTATCAGTTGTGAGGGGAGATTTTTTAATTGAAGAATTACACAAATAAGTATAAAAGTAACAAAAATAAGTACAGATGAACACTTGAGTTGGAAACATTTACACAAAAGAATGACTGACCTGAAATTTTGCAGAGATGAGAAAAAGCCAAGAATTTTATTTTGTTGATCAGATAAGAATGTGGAAATTTCCAGGTATGGTGGTGTATGCTTGAAACCCTAGCACTCTGGAAAGCTGGGGCAGGAGGATCACAAGTTTGAGCCCAGCCTGGGAAGCTTAGTAAAATCCTGTTTCAAAATAAAAAATAAAAAGAGCATGGTTATGTAATTCAGCATAAAGGCCCTTGAATTCAATCCCCAGTGCAAAGAAAGAAAGAAAGAAAGAAAGAAAGAAAGAAGAAAGAAAGGAAGAAAGGAAGGAAGAAGAAAGAAGAGAAGAGAAGAAAGGAAGAAAGAAAAAGATGAAAGATACACTGTAATCTTAAAGGTAAATAACTTCCATCTGAAAGACAGTTTTGAGACTCAAAGCATGTGGTCTATGGATGATCAGTTGGGGGTTATTTGAATACAGGCTTTATATCAGATGATGGTATTGTATTGATGTTGATCTGGGAGTTTTTGCTTTGTTTGTTTAACTATTTGAGATTGAACCAGGGCCTTTGCACTGAGCTACATCCCCAGGCCTGGTGTTTTGCTTTTGGTTTGTTTGCTTGTTTTGTTTTTTGTTTTGCTCTTGTGACAGTGTCTCGTTAAATCACCAAATTTCCCAGTCTAGGCTTAAACTTGCAATCCTCCTGCCTCAGTCTTACCAGCTCAATGCTTGCTTGGTTGCCTTCTCTTCCTTCCTTTCTTTCCTTTTCTTTTCTCTTTTCTTTTCTCTCCTTTCTTTCTTTCTTTACTTTTCTTTTTTCTTTTCTTTTCTCTTTCTTTCTTTCCAAGTATTTTTAAACTAAAAAATCTAGTTTCTTTAAATAACATCATTTAATTAGCTCATAATTCTTTTGGATAGTTCTGGCCTGGGACAGCCTCAGCTGATTTCTAATGGGCTCTTTCATGTGTCTGGACCAATTTGTGGTTTGGCAAGGGGCTACCTTGTCCCAAACAGCTTCATTCTCACTTCTAAAGATTGGCTGGAGACCATGAGGGTAAATTGGCAATGGTTTCAGCAGGCTACTCAAGGAACATGGCAAGATTCCAAGAGAAGCAAAAAAGTAAGCCCCAATGTGCAGACACATTTCAAGTTCTACTGCATTACATTTGCTAATCTTTCATTTATCAAAGTCAGTTTCAAGACCAACCCAGATTTTAGTAGTGCAAAAATAGCTTTGGTTCTTTGTGGGAAGAGTGGAGTATTGTGGGCATCAGGCAGGAGATTAGGGCATGGTGAAGTGGCTGGGCAAGTGGGTGTGACCTGTTAATCACTGAGATTCAGGACATATGCAGAACAGTGTCTGATCCCTGCATCTGGTACCAATCAGAAAATGCTATCTTCACTTCTTCTGGGACAAGATCAGGCTAGTTTTTGGTAGGATGGTCTAGATCTGACATCAGAATGGGGCTATAAAAGATGGCGGCCACAGGCCTTGTGGCCACTGCCTTCTTTCTTTCTCAGTGGACCACTCTGCATGCAGAGCATATCTCCTTTTCTATTTTAATTGGCCTGCACTCATTCAGTAGAGTAGCTCTTTTCAGAGCACTTCTTTTCCCTTCTTTACTTCCCTTTAATACCTTTAGTATTTTTAATAAATGTAAAACCCCCACTACTTCGTTACCTGTCTAATTCTTTGTTCAGGACAGGAAGAATCTGGAAGGGATGCCCTGAGAAGGAGCCCACAGCACTCCAGTACCCCACTGACAGACATTTTAAAAATATACCAAAATGTCAGCTTAAATTCAGATAAAAATGTAATAGGATAGGAAAAGAAAAATTCGGTGTAGGTTGGAGGGGGTTGGCCTCTTGGAGGACAAGAGAAGATCTGAAATGGATCTCAGATTGTTGGACATAGAAAAGAAATGAAAGGTATGTACATTGTAAGTAAGATCAAAAACTCAGCCTGAGTAAAACCTTGAAGATGAAGTTATACAACTTTGATCAAAGGGTTGTATCCTGCCTCAGATATTTTTCTACCTCATCAACTGCTTTGTCTGGCCTTTGTTGTCTGTCAGTTCTCCCTTTCCCAAAAGTCACTTAAATGTTGCATGTATTACTCAAGGTTTTATCTTTTTGTTCCTCTTTTTTTGGCAGTACTTTGCACTAAGATATATCCCAGTCTTTTTTTTTTTTTTTGTACTGGGGATTGAACTCGGGACCTTGCACTTGTGAGGCAGGCGGCGGAACCAATGAGCTAAATCCCTGGCCCCCAGTCTATTTTTTTTTTTTATGTTTATTTTTGAGACATGGTTTCATTAAGTTGCTAAGTTGCTCAGGTTGGGCTCAAACTTGCAATCCTCTTGCCTCAGCCTCCCTCAGTGGTAGGATTAAAAGCATGTGCCACCATGCCCAACTAGCTCTTTGTGCTGCTTTATGCTCATTCTATACATTTTCCCTGAGTTATCTTATCCAATATCATGGAATCAAATCCCTACTATTCAGTGAAAATGTCCAAATCTATATATGTAGCTATGACCCATTACCTCCACAGCCATATTTTTCAAGGAGTTCTTAGACATATCTACTGATTTAGCCTCCAAATCTCAGTATATTCATAATCAAGGTTTTTTTTTAATGCAAAGACCCTAATCTTCTGTACTTTTATTTGTAGTTCATGGTTTCATTTCCATTCATTTACCTAAGTGAGAAATCTAACCTGATAGTCATAGCCAGTCTTCTTTTTTTTTTTTTTGAGACAGAATCTTTGCTTGTTTTGAAAGCACAATGTAGCCCAGTCTTGCCTAAACTTGCAATGTTCCTGCCTCAGTTTTCTAAATGCTGGGATTACAGGTGTGTACTACCATAATCAGCTTCATAGTGATCCTTTTTTTTTTTTGTACTGGGGATCGAACTCGGGACCTTGTGCTTTTGAGGCAGGCACCAGAACCACTGAGCTAAATCCCTGGCCCTTCATAGTGATTCTTGATTGCATCTCCTTCATTTATTGCAAGTCTTGGTGATTCCATCTCCTATATATATTTTGTACCATTACCCCCTCTTCAAGTCTCACTCCGTTGCTTTGATTTTATCACCTGTCATCTGACCTCTTGGAGCAACTTAACTGGACTTCCTCAAATAGTTTCACCCTCCTTGTTTCTCCCAGCTCCACTCTATCCTGGATACTCTTTATAAAACCCAAGTTTGTCCTTGTCACTCTGTAATTTAAAATGTATGCTGGGTCCCTGGGTTAGCTTTCCATTACTATAACATATCCCTGAGATAATCAACTTATAAAGAGGAAAGGTCAGGCTGGGCATTTAGCTCAGTTGTTCCGCCACTTGCCTCACAAGTGCAAGGTCCCAAGTTTGATCCCTGGTACCAAAAAAAAAAAAAAAGTTTGTTCGGCTCATAGTTTGGGAGGTTTCAGCCTCTTTGCTCTGTGGCTGTGGCAAGGCAGCACATCATGGTGGGGGCACATGTCGGAGAAAAACCATTCACCTCATGGCCAGGAAGCAAAAGAGAGAGAAGGAAGGGACCAGAGTCCCTCTATTTTGTTCAAAAGCACTGCAGCAGTGACCTAAAGATCTCCCACCAGGCCCCACCTCTTAACAATTTCACCATTTCCCAACAGCACCACACTGAAGACCTAGCCTGTACCACATGAACCTTTGGGGCATACTGAAAATCCAAACCGTAGCAGTCCCTATTGTCTACTGACCTGAGTCCAAATTCCTTAAAAGCATGACTTGCCAAGTGCTCAGCAAACTGGCTCCACTTGATTTGATCAATGTCATCACCACTCTTCCCCACCCTGGCCCCCTTTTCTTCAACTTTACTGAACTCTGATTATGTCCTACCAACAATAAGGGCCCTTTCACAATCCTGGGCCTTGACCCATGTTGTTTACTCTTCCTAAACTGTCTGCCCTCTCTTCTCTATTTGGTAAATTCTTATTCATCAGCTACGCTCATAAATGTGTCAACTCCCTGCTGATGACTTCCCTAAGGCATTGAGATAGAGTTAGTCACTTCTGGGTTCCTATAGCCCTTTGCCCTTTCCTTTAGCAGTGGCCACTGTTCACATTTTGGGCCACCTAACCTCTTTTGAATACCTATGATATGCTAGCAAATCTTAGCCTCATTAATTCTATTTCTCTGAGATAGAACCCAGAAAAAAAAAATTTCTTATAGCTAGGGAGCAGTTAAATGACTCAGGCTCTTGCAATCTTATGTACCTGCAAGAATTTTTTTTTTAAAGGGAGCAATATTTATGCCAGAGGGGTCAGGCAAGAGACTAACTTAGTAAGATTGGTCTGAACAGGCCTTTGATTCTCAGGGTGACCAAGGGCAGAGCTGTGGTATGTAGCCCCTAGTGCTGACCGATAATGAGAGTGGTATTTACTAGATCACCTTTCTGGGGTGGCTGAGAATGTTTGGGCTTCATAGTCTGGTTTTTTGACTCTCTTAGATATTTTATGAACCACCTAACATCTTATGATTAATTAACTGCCTACACAAGTGTGAATGAATCTTTCTTTTCTGTTTGGAGATTAAACTCAGGGCCTCATGTGTGCTAAGGAAGTATTCTGCCACTGAGCTACATCCCTGGCCCTTTTTATTTTTTACTTTGAGACAGGGTCTCATTAAGCTTCCAAGCCTAGATTTGAACTTTCAATCCTCCTGCCTCAGTCTCCCAAGCAGTTAGCATTACAGATATATGCCACCACATCCAGCTGGATCTGTTTTTGCATTGACTGAGAAACAGTGACAGAAATACATTGGTTGGAACATTTATGGAATTTTATTATACATATTTGCTTGAATGTCTGACTCCTCCATTAGATTAATCTCCATTAGATTAATTGTGTCTCTACTTTCTTGAATATTTTTATCGCAAATACATGTAAAGGGCCTACTCCGTGCTGTACACAGTGCTAGTGATTAGGGAGAATAGTGGGAAAGAGACATGTGACTGTCACTCCTATAAACTGTATAGTCTAAAAGATCTGTGCCAGAAACACTCTAGGTGTCCAGCTGAGTTAGTACACCAATCATTGAATGAATTATTTTAATTATTGGATATTTATGCCTGGAGAACATATAGATAAATTAGAAATGTCCTTAAGTTTGTTTTAGGCTAATGAGAGAAACAGACATGTAAACAATCAATTTTAATGCAATGTGAAAAGTGTAAAAACAAAAACATATTCCTAATTCACTAGTGGCACAAAGAAGGATGAAGTGAGGAACTCTGCCTGGAAAAGACAAGAGTGAAAATGAACTACTGAACATGTAATATTTGAGTGAGTATGTATAGAATTTCTTTTCTTCCCCTTTTCCCCTTTTCTTCTCCATTTTTTCTTCATTCTTTCCTTCTCTTATGCCCTTCTTGCTATTTCCTTTGCCCTTTAAAGTCCAACTCAAGGGCTACCTTTATAATAAATCTTTACTGGCCACTCCTTTTTTTCCCTTCTAAAACACCAGGCTGGGCCGGGGATTTAGCTCAGTGATTCTGCCACCTGCTTTGCAAGCGCAAGGACCCAAGTTCGATCCCCGGTACCAAAAAAAGAAACAAAAAACAAAAACACCAGGCTGAGTAAGGAATCTTTCCAAATACCCATTATGTCTTGTACGTGCATCTACTATTCTTTTACTCTTTGATATGTATCATCCATGTATCTATCAGTGCTCCCCTTCCGAGCCAGGGGCTGGCAGATGATTAGTGCACAAAGGAATTCAATAAATGTTTCTTGAGCAAATTTAAATTAAAATCGCAATTTAAATGAAAACTCCATCTCCACTGGAAAGGCCAAAATGAAAACGATTGAAAATATCAAGTCTTGATGAAGACTGGAAACTCCAAACATTGCTGAAGGAGTATAAAATGCTACAATTTTGGAGAACTTGGAAATTGTAAAATTAAGAAAAGAAAGTAACAATAAAGCAGGTGACAAGTACCTTGTGGGATGACATGCAAGGTCATTGTGAGAGATGTATTGAGTGAGTCCTTTGGGAACTGGGGTACATGGCCAATGCTTCTGTTTCATATACTTTTGTGCTTTATGAGATGTGAGTACAAATTATTCAGACTCTGGAGCGGAGAGTAAAGGAGTTACCAATCTTATTTACAAACACGAGAAGCCACTCAGTGCATGACATGGCCCACGCCACCCAAAGGCCAGAGTAGAAGAGTCCTAATTGCCCGGCGGCCTAGTCACAGAATGCGCCTCTGTCACCCTTCTCCTGGCTCAGGCCAAAAGCGGCCAACAACACGCGGGCGACTCAGGGCAAGTGCACCTGAGGCCTTTGGGAACCCAAGGGGCGCCTGGGGGTGGGGGTTGATGGGGGGGTGAGGTTCCCAGGGTGTCCAGTAGGTGTCGCTGCCGCGCAGGCGCGGGCCGGGGGCGCGTGCTCCCCTGCTGCGGCCCCCGAGCGCCTCACCTGGGCTCGCGCGCTTGGCCGCAGAGTCCACGCCGGGTGGCGGTGCCGCCGCCGGGCCGAGGCGTCGCTGGGGAGAAGTCCAGCTGCTGTGCGAGTGACACCCGGCTCAAGCCCCGTCTTGGAACCCTCTGCCTTCGCCCGCCCAGAGATGAGGGGGCGGGGTCGGGCCGCGCGCCGGGAAAAGCGAGCGGGCGGGCGCGCAGGTAGCTTCCTCCTCAGGGCCCAGGCGGCGGCGAGCGCGGCGTCCACGCAGTTGGCGGCGGAGGCGGACGAGAAGATGCCACTGTCTCCGCCCTCGCAAGGCGAACCCGGGGAGTCCAGCCCGTCCAAGGCCCCCAAGAAGCACGGCACTTTCCACATCTGGCGCTGCAAAAAGAAGCCGCAGCCTGCGCCGTCGGACTGTGGCGTGTTCGTCCCGCACCCGCCCCACGCGCCAGTCGGCGAGGCCAGGTGAGCTCCCGCCCAGCCCGCCGGCCTCCCAGCTCCCCCACCGTCCCGTTCTCTCCCAGCCTGCTCACCGGACGTCCATGGAGGGGGCGCCCGGGCCGGGCCCACCCCGCACCGGTATGTAGCGGGTCCGTCGCGGACGGCCACGGTCAGCACAGCTCCGGGCTCAGGCTGGGCACCGGCCCGGGGAGCTTGTGCCCACCACGTGGCCTCTGTCGTTGGACTGGCGAAGACTTGGTGCAGCCCGTGGGAGGGGGGCCTGAGGGTGGTGAGGGGCTGTGCCCACAATGAGTGATGCTAGCTAGAAACGACTTCGGGTCATGTTGGGATAATAGTTTGGATAATAGTGCCTTCATGTAAAGATCTCCACTCTTACAGGAATTATGCCTCCACGATCCCCGCAAGATCCCAAGGAGAGAGGAAGTTACGGGGACGGGTATCCCCACTTTATGGGTGGAGAAACTGAGACGGAAGGGTAAATGGCTGGACCCCAGTGGAGTTAGTGACAAACCTAGGGAGCACCCAGTTATTCAGTGTGATTGCTTTTAAATTTTTATGTTGGTTTTACTATATGTATAATTAGTCGTTTATCCTACAGAATTGATGCATTGGTTGAACAATTATTTCTGTAGTTTGGAGATATAAAATGTGTGTGTGTGTGTGTGTGTATGTGTATGTGTGGTGATTTATATCTCCAAACTACAGAAATAATCCAATCTGTGGCCACGTAAATGCTAAGCAAGTGCTCTACAGTAAGCTACATCCGAAGCCCTGGAGGTGTGACTATTTTTAGAGGTGGACATTTGGTAGTGTCTGGTGAATCCTTCCATGGGTGTTTTTAAAGGACATCCTTATGGTGTTCGCTTTGGCAACACATCAACTAAAAAAAAGTATACCCCTGTGAACAGTGAGGGCCAGAATGAAACTGTTTACACAAGATGTGCATTTCAGATAGATCATGTCCTCCCCTCCACCCCAACCCTGTGCTGGGAATTGAACCATCACATTGAGCTACATCCCTAGACTTCTTTTTTTTTGACTAGGTCTTGCTGACTTGCTAAGTTGTCCAGGCTGGACTTGAACTTGTGATTCTCCTGCCTTAGCCTCCCAGAGGCCTAGGATTACAGACATGTACCACCATGCCTGGCTTACATATTTACTTTTATTTCTAAAGAGGTCTTAATTTTGAAATGTATTTTCATTCATTTGATGAACTTTATTAAGAACTTAGCTAAGTGCTCGATATCCTTGATACTGTATAAGAAACAATGAAGCTGGGCACAGTAGGGCAAGCCTAAAGTCCCAGCTGTTCCAAAGGCTGAGGCAGGAGGCTCTCCTGAGCCAAGGAGTTCAAGGCCAGCTTGGAAAACACAGGGAGATCCTATCTGTTAACAAGCAAACAATGAAAGACAATAAGAATTCTGTCATTGAAGAATTCCTAATCTCTTGTGGAGACTAGAAATTAAATAGTGGGTCAAATGATGTGAATGATGCCAGTGCTGAGGAGGGGATTCAGGGAGGGTTTCTGGAGATGAAAAGTGGCTTAGTTAGAGAAGGGGAGGAGCAAGGAGTTCCAGGCAGAGATTAGCATCACTAATGCTCAGAAGAGTGAGCTATTTCCAGAGAAGCACAACTGGTTCACAGGGGTGTGAGTGTGTGTGAGGAGTGAGGGAAGGAAGGCTAAGAGAGAAAACACTTAACTCTCTCATTTTTTATCATCCACACTGTTAACTGATTGTAATAGAACACACTTTTATCTATTAAAACATTGCCTAGGGGCCAGGGATTTAGCTCAGTGGTTCCAGCACCTGCCTCGCAAGCACAAGGTCCTGAGTTCGATCCCTGGTACCAAAAAACAAAACAAAACACTGCCTAAATATGGATGGACGTTTCTAACAAAATGTTACCTAATAATGAAGTACCCAATATTAAAGCACTTTTCCTACTATCTCAGTAAATATTTTAAACACTTTCATAGGGATTTTTCCTACCTGAACTAGTCTCATCATTTCTTATTTGTGAAAACATAACAATACACAGCACTAGATAATTTAGTCAAACATAAAAACATTTTAGAGGAAAATTGAAAATAGGCACTGTTGTGTCTTTTCTGGAGCTTTGTATATTTGAGTTCAGTCTTGAAGCACTTCATTCTTTCCTTCAGAACTATGATGAACTTTGTACTAGCACATGTTCTGAAAGCTAAACATACTGGTCTGTCTTTGGGATGTTTTTCCAGTTAGATTATCTCCAAATTTTCATTTATATCAGAGAGAGTGTATCTGTTTGTATTCTAAAGAGAGTGACAGATCTCACATAGGTTTCTGTCAGTCTATAGCCAGGGCAGCCTTCTTGAGCCATCTTGAGCCATCTAGCCATGTCCATTCATCTGTCCAGGACTTGGAGATGGTGGCACTTGGCCAGAATAAGCAGCAGTCACTGTGGCCTTTGTCTCCACTTAAGGAGGGGGCTGTCAGGTAACCAAACTTATTTACTGGGAATATATTATTTCTATTACAGGCTTTTAGGTCTGACAAAAATGAATTTATGTCCTGACTGTGTGACTGTAAGCAAATTATTTTACCTGAGTTTCAGTTTCTTTATTTGTAAAGTGGAGGCAATAGTAACACTGATTGTGTGTAGGGCTCTTGTGAATATTAAATGAAAGTTTTTATGTTACATATGAAAAAAGCCTTATATTTCTGGGCACAGAGTAAAACTTGGTACAGTTGTCCTTTGCTCTTCATGGGAGATTTGTTCCAGGACCCCAGTGGATGCCAGAATTCAAGGATATTTTTGTTCTTTATAGAAAATGGCATTTTTGCATATAACCTACACATATCCTCTGATGAAATGACTTTAAATCATTTCTAGATTACTTATGATACCTAACCCAATGTAATTCTATGTAAATGATTGTTATATTCTGTTTAGAGAATAATGACAAAAAAATCTGTACATGTTCAGTACAGATGTGAACCTGGTGTAGTGGTGCATGCCTGTAGTTTCAGCACTCAGGAAGCCGAGGCAAGAGGATCTCTGAGGGTTCAGGTGTAATCTGGGCTGTGGAGTGAATTTATTGCCAGCTTGAACTACATAGCAAGACCTTGTCTCAAAAAAACAAAACAAAACCCAAAAACCCAAGTTGGCGTGGTGGGACACGCCTCTAATCCCAGCACTTGGGAGGCTGAAGTAAGAAGATTGACACAAGTTCAAGGCCAGTTTGGGCTGCATAGTGAGCTCAAGGCCAGCCTGCACTACAAAGTGAGACCCTGTCTCAAAAAACCAAAAAAAAGCAATTTTTTTTAATGAGGAAAAAGAAATTATTTAGCTCATGTTTTCCCTCAAATATTTTTGATCTACAATTGGTTACATCTATGGATGTGTAGAGCCAACTATACAGAAAATACATAATATATTTAGGATTCTCTATTATCCACAGTTTCAGACATCCACTGGTGGTCTTGAAATTTATCCCCCTCCTCCCCCAAGAATAAGAGGCCACCACTATCTTGTTTCAAATGTAAATATAAAGCTACCATCACCATCATCATAAAAGCAAAGGTCTAGTGGAATGAATGAAAAAATGGGTTAGATAGGGAAAAATGCTTCTTGTCATAGAAAAGCTTACCATTCCAAAGATGCTTTAAATGCTTATTATGTCAAACTTTTATTTTTTTGTTTTGTTTTGTTTTTTGGCACCAGGGATTGAACTCAGGACCTTGTGCTTGCGAGCCAGGTGCTGGAACCACTGAGCTAAATCCCCAGCCCTATGTCAAACTTTTATATGCAGCAGGTATTTGTGACTTTTAGGGTAGACAGTCTAAAAATCAATATTTTTTCTGCATAAAATATGCTGAAGCCAGGAGTGGTAATGAACACCTGTAAACCCAGTACTCTGGGAAGCTAAGGCAAGAGAATCACAAGTTTGAGCCCAGCCTGGGCTACTTAGTAAAACCCTGTCTCAAAATAAAAAAATAAGGGGCTGGGGATTTAGCTCAGTGGTTCTGGTTCCTGCCTCGCAAGCGCAAGGTCCGGAGTTCAATCCCAGGTACCAAAAAAAAAAAAAAAAAGCTGTGGGGATGTAGCTCAGTGCGAAGGTCCTGGGTTCAATCTGCAGTACTGCCCCCCAAAAAGTGAAGATGGCTGCTTCTCTTACTAAAATTCATTCTTAAAGTTTTTTTTAGCTTTGGTAAACATGTTAATGTAGATTCAGCCCATCTTCATTTTCTGGGTCCAAAAGTGTATGTCCATAGTTCATGGAAGGAAGTGGCCTTATGCTCCTTAGCAGATGTGAGTGGCATCTCCTTTGTCAGTTTTTAATGATACTCCATTTTGTGAAAAATTTATTCAGAGAATGAACTTTTTTTTTTTTTCTTCTGCAGTATCAGGAATTGAACTCAGGACCTTGCGTTTGCCAGGCAGGCATGGTGCTGCTGAGCTACATTCCTGGCCCTAGCATGGACTTTTTACATGAGTTTAGATCCTTATTTTTCCACTTACAGTGACACTTAGCCCTTTAATCCTGGCCAGGTTATTAATCTTTTTTTTTTTTTGGCACCGGGGATCAAACTTGGGTCCTTGCGCTTTCACAACAGGTGGCGAAACCACTGAGCTAAATCCCCGGCCCAAGGTTATTAATCTTATTGCACTGCAATTTCCTCATCTATGTAATGGGAATAAGAGCTGTATAAACAAATTGATGCATGTGAAGTGCTTAGGATAATGACAGGCACATAGGGAGTGCTCAGTAAATGGGAATTCTTTCTCTTTTTCTTAAGACTGTCTTGCCTGTTCTTCCTTTTGGGTAGTAATTTTATGTGTTTATTTTCTGCTATATGATAGAAATATTTTCTTTTTATATTTCCTGTTCAAGACACCCTGTGTTATTTCGATTTGGAATGGGTTCTGGGGTATAGCTCAGTGACAGAGTGCTTGCCTAGATGTGCAAAGCATTGGGTTTGATCTCTAGCACTGCAGATAAAGAGGGGGGGAGTGAACTCTTTTTTGTGTGTGTGTTTGTTTGTTTGTTTTTGAGACAGGGTCTTGCTCTGTAGCTCAGGCTGGCCTTGAACTCCCTATGTAGCCCAGGTTGGCCTTGAACTTGCTGAAGTCCTCCTGTCTCAGCCTCCCAAGTGCTGGGATTACAGGCATGCATCACCATGCCCAGCAAGAAATGGGCTCCTAGCTAAAAATCAAATGCAGTAAATTAAAAGTGATTATCCTCAAACTGAATTGAACCCCAAATGTAGAAGCAAGTATTAATGTTCTCTGCAACAGAACTCAACTGACAGGCAGACTTCATCATCCTCTGCAAATTAGTCAACTTTGTTTCAGATAGAGGAAAAGTGGATCAGGTGCCCCAGAGAGAATCCTCCTTCCCAGCAGGCAGACTTCCCTTCTGGCCGGGCAAGCGGGCTCCATTTTCTCAGTTTTCTAGTTGTGTGTTTTTCTGTATGAGAATAGACAGTTTCCTTTTTTAAAGGGGAAACAGCTCACTGTCTATATCACTACAATGCTGTGAGGATAAATTATTGTTGTTTGGAGATATTTTTTTCCTTCTTTGGAAAAAGAACAGTCATTTTAAATGTTATTTGAAAGGATTCTGGAACTGCTAGGGTGTAGTGTTAATCTTATAACTTAACATTGACTCTAGTTTTCAGTCTTGTGGCTAGTTAGTATTTAGAACTCTCAACAGTTTATTTCCTATCATGAAAGGACATAGCTAGGCTTGGTGTGGGTCAGTGGTGGAGTGTGTGCCTGTATGTGCGAGGCCCTGGGTTCTGTCCCTGGCACTACTCCTCATCCTCCCCCAAAAGGACATAACTACATAAATCTGCTTTTGTTTCACTTGATGCTAGTTTTAAGCTCCTTAATCCTGGGTTATTTTCCTTATGCTATAAGGTAATCATTATAATTTTAGGTTTGTTTTATTTTACCACTGATAAATCAGGAGGTTTTGTTTTGTTTTGTTTTTAGCTTTGTCACTGAGTAGCAGTGAACTGGAGAAGTTCCAGGAGGTCATGATCTGTGACCTACCTCTTAACATTACTTTTGAGGGTTTAAATATATTCCTTAAATGACCAGCCTAGTGTCTGGCAGGTAACCAAGGATTTATAAATAGTAGCTCTAAGAGCATGCCAAAGTGAAAGGACCATAGACTTTGGTGTTAGGCAGACCCAATTTCAAATCTGCCTCTGCCTCTGTTTGTTGTTTCAGTGCTGAGGATTGAACCAGGGCCTCATGCGTGCTAGGCAAACACCCTTTCACTGAGTTACACTCTTAGTCCCAGCCTCTTCCATTTGAATAATTTTTTAATCTCTCTGAGCCTCAGTTTCTTTACCTATAAAATGGCAGTAATCATTTGGGTGTGGAGGTGCATGCTTTAATCTCAGCTACTCAAGAATCTGAGACAAGAGGATCCCATGTTCAAGGCCAGCCTGGGGAATTTAATGAGATCCTGTCTGAAAATAAAACACAGAAAGCTCTGGGGATGTAGCTCAGTGGTAGAGGGCCCCAGGGTTCAATCCCCAGTACTGGAAAAAAAAGGTAAATAAATAAATTAAATTAAATTGAGTGGAAGTAATCATTCTTCCCTTCCAAGGCTCTGTGAGGATCGGATATCATATATATAAAGCACCTAGCACCTGGCCCAAAACAGCTGCCCTATAGAGGAAAGGTGGTGGTTGATACCAGGAATGATAGTGTAGTGATGATTATAATTACTGTCATCTTCTAAATAGGAAAGTAGCTTTAATAAATACACTGTCACTTTGTAAGTGAAGTCAAACAACTTCAGAAGCATGCCAGGGCTTTAGCTCAGTGGTGCCTCTGCCTGCCTTGCAAGCACAAGGTCCCAAGTTTGATCCTCGGTACCAAAAAAACCACAAAAAACAAACCAAACTTCAGAAGCCTGGAACAAGTTTTAACCGTAACTGTCCAACTTTGAGGTACCTTTAAGTATATGGATGTCCATGTAGGTCTATATGAGGGAGACCATTCAAACATTTACAGACCTTTAAAAATTGTATTATATGTGTTCAATCCTCAGCACCAAAAATAAAAGGTTTTAATATATCTTTTTAGGAAGCCAGAGATAAACTTTTATACTTGAAAAGTTTAAAGGAGTTTTTTGTGAAATGAATTTTGGAATTTAAGTTTAGTATAGGATAATTCTTTGTCATCTACCTTTATCATCATATTACTTTATTCAGCCTGTATTTCTACACTTTAAGTCATGATCTACTCAGTCCGTATGTGAGGCACAATACCCTTAGAGGACCTTTGGGGGCTTGGGTTCACTTCTTTTATTTTCTTTAGTTTGTGCATGTGTGTGTGTGTGCGTGCGCGCGCGTGTGCATACCCAAGGCCTTGTGCATGCTAAGCAGGCATTGGACCTCTAAGATGCATCCTCTGCCCATTTTCTTGCTGCTTTATTATTTGACCATGAGTAAATCAATGTAGTGACTGTATTAGATACTGATATTAGTTTTCTGACTCTTAATATTCAGAATCTTACTGTGAACATTAAAAACACATATCTGTGTTAAAGCTTGAGTTCACCTGAGGAGTCAGTTCTGTTTCAGAAATGTCTATGCAGAAGAAATGTGGCCTATTTATTCAGAAAGCTATGTCTGGTCAAAGTGAGATGGCTTAAATTGTGTGCTTTTCTGTTTACTTTGAAAAAAACTATCAAAGAATTGCTTAGTCTTCATTTCACATTGTACTTATTCTGTGGAAGACTTAGAGATCCTATTATGACAAGTGTTGCAATCCTATCTTTAGGACATTTTTCTAGGATTAATGATGGATTTTTCTTTGGAATACATTCAATTTTGTATCTTCTACTTTTTGGAGCGGAGGGGAGACAAAATGGCCTCACACATGCTAATCATGGACTTAACCACTGAGCTACACCCCATCTCCTGTATCTTCTTATTGAAATGATGAATTGAACTTTCTAGAGACATTTTTTTAGAGACAACAAACCATTACTAAGCACTTATTATATATCAGACATTGGGAAATAGAACAATGAAGTTAGAAGTGATCTCTGCTACTAAGAATCTTACAATCAGGTGGAGGGTGGGGCATATGGAGAAAAATGAATAAAGGAATATATGATGCATTAAGTACAGAAATAGAAGATTTAATTAAATGAACTGAAATGCATGGAAGTCAAAGAAGGATTATCTCGAAGCAGAATTTTTTTTCTCTCATGAAGAAGTTTTATTCATATGAATGATTACAAATTTTATTCCCTGATATAGAAATCATCAAAGGCACCAAATCTGCTCGAGGTTATGATCATCCCTGCCTCCCTTGATACTGTGGATTGAACCCAGGACCTTGACACTGAGCTACATCCTCAGCCTTGTTTTACTTTTTACTTTTGAGACAGGCTCTCCCTATGTTGCTCAGTTGCCCAGGCTGGGCCCAAACTTGTGATCCTTTTGCCTCAGCCTCAGAGTGCTGGAATTGATTATCCTAAGCTCTATCCAATCGCAGAGAAAAAGAAAAACTATGGAAACTTTTATGTTTATAGCTGCATTTAAAACAATTATATATTTAGGATTAAACATACATAATTTTCTCCAGCTACTTAAAATATCTAGAGTCTGAGATTGTATTATTTCAGCCCATCTTTCACATGTTGACAAGTAGAAATAAAAATTAGGCTTGGAATGTGGCAAATTGATTTTGAAATGACAAACATGATGTTGGGATTAGAATTATAGGGTAAAAATCAGTGATTCTTGCCATTCTTCAGATGGATTTATGAACTCAAAAAAGATGGTTCTTTAGTGTACACAGCTCAGCCTATGTCTCTTGATTTCTTGTCAGAATGATTCTGGAGTCACTGTCGAGGAGAGCCCAGTACTGCCTATGCTTTTAAAGCAAGGTGTTTTTCTTTAAAAACAATCCTTTTGGGCTGGGGATGTAGTGCAGCAGCAGTGCACATCCTTAATATGTGTGAGGCTCATGGATCATTTCCTAGCACTAATCAACAACAAAACCCCCACAAAACCTGTGTTTATAGTCATACCATTCACTTTAGAAAGGTAAATTTTGGGCTTTTAGTCAGAGGACATTGAAATGTGAATTCAATATCTTGTCCTAAAGTGAATTGTTAAGGTAAAGTACGTATGATTGTCACACTTGGCAGTTTGGCAAGAAAAACAATTGTTTATGAATCTCACCCACTTATTTATACCTTCCTTAAAACAGAGCTACTGCATTGTGCTAAACCAAATACCTCATCAAAATACTTCGATGGATTTGAGTTTAAAAGAAGTCATTACCCTGGAGAGTAAGCGTCTCCTTAGTGCTGTCTTTTAGTCCTGGGTACACACACACACACACACACACACACACACACGTGTAGGCTAAAGAAGAAAGGAAGTGAACCCAAGCCCCAAAGATTATCTGAAGGTCTCTAAAGGGTTTATGAAACTTACCACACCTTATATAGGGACTGAATAGATTATGACCCAAAGGGTAGAAATAGAGAGTGAATAAAATGATCCCCATCTTCTAGAGTGGCCTGTTGAGTGGAACTGAAGCAGTGACAGAGAACCCCCCTTATACGAAGGGGTCATTTTGACAAATTACGACATGTGAAGTGAGGCATAGAATCCAAAGTCTATTAGTGGTATCCCCAACTTCTCTTACCAGAGAGTTATAGCTGAGTCCAAGTTATACCTGTAGTTAACAGAAAAATGAAACAGAATTAACAAGTGCCATTTGTTTTTTACCTTCCCATCAATGGCAGTTAAATGAGTAAAAGCAAGTTGGTGTTAAGCTTGGCAAAATATCCTGTAGCTGCTGAAAGTCAGCTGCTGGGTCTATTTATTGTTGTTGTGTGCCATTTCAAAGTAGTGACTCTTAACTGAGTGAGCTTCAGTTATCAGAAGTTACAGTGAAGATATCCCCAAGTCAGTATCAGTAGTCCAAGTAAGAGATTTGGTCAACAGTTGCATAAAAGCACCATACATAATACTCCTCTAAATTTTTTCAAATTAGTTAATAAGCAGTATTATAAACCCCTGGTAATTCTTTGAAATTCTTTAGTTGGATAGCTCTTTATTTTGCAGTTGAGCAGAGGGACAAAATAATATGAATATGTATAAAAAAATAGAGGAAGTATTTGATTTATAATAACTTCAGATCTTATTTGTGGAAACATTGTTTTCCATCAAGATTTCATTGAAAGATAAAATTTAATGTACCTTTGTGTATCAGACATTATTTTAAAAGCTTTATAAATATTAAATCTCCACAGTAAATTGATAACATCTCTGAGAAGTACCAATAGGTACTGCTATTTTCCCCATTTTGAATTAAAATGAGCCACAGAGGCATATAGTAATTTGACCAAGAAGGAATCTTGTGGTTAATCCCTGCAATTACTGTGGTTAATGCTGCTTTTATATTACTATAATGAATGTATTTAAGTTCTGAATCTCCTAGGCAGAAATTTAAAATATATATGTGGAATCAAGTTAATTTTTGGTGCTAAACAATTTCTATGTTAAGTAGTGAAGAGAAAAATATATAAATTCCTAGAAATAGGAATACAATGAAATCTTGGATGAGAATGACCTTAAAATGCAATTCAGAAGTGTATGGTATATAATAATGAACTTGGTGAGAAAGAAACTAGGAAAACAATGCCATTCAAAATAACATCCAGGGGCTGGGGATTTAGCTCAGTGGTTTTGCCACCTGCTGCGCGCATGGACTGGAGTTCAATCCCCGGTACCAAAAAAAATAATAATAATAACATCCAGAAAAATCAAATACTTAGGAATTAACCTGAGGAAGTGAAAGATCTTTATATTGAAGACAATAGTTCTTTGAAAAATGAGATCAAAGAGAACATCGGAGAATGGAAAATTATCTCCTGTTCCTGGATAGGCCCAATTCAAAATGGCCATACTTCTAAAACTGATACTCAAATTTAATGCGATCCCACTCAAAAATAACATTCTTTGTAGAACCAGAAAAAACAATCCTAGGGCTGGGGATTTGGCTCAGTGGCGCCTGCGCCTGCCTCGAAAACAAGATCCTGAGCTTGATCCCTGGAACCAAAAAAACCCCCCACAATCCTAAACTTCCTGTGGAAATCAGAAGAGACTCAGAGTAGCAAAAGCAATCCTGGGTAACAAGAGCAAAGTAGGAGGCACCACAATCCCAGATACCAATTTATATTACAGAGCTACAGTGATAAACGAAAAACAGCACAGTGCTGCCATGAAAACAGATATGTGGATCAGTAGAACAGAATAGAGGATGTAGAAACAACCCCAGGCACATTCAGCTACAATATCTGACCTTTGACAAAGGGACCAAAAACATACAATTGGAGGAAGAATAGACTCTTTAATAAATGGTGTTAGGAAAACTGGCATCCACATGCAGAAGATAGAATCTAGACCCATATCTCTCACCATGTACTAACAAAATCAAAATGGATCAAAGATCTAAATGTTAAAACAGAAACACTTAATCTGCTAGAAGATAAAATAAGTAAAATTCTTGAAGACAAAGGAGTAGGCAAGGACTTTCTGAACCGAACTCCAATTGCACAAGAAATAACATCAAGGATCAACAAGTGGGATTACATCAAAAAGTTTCTGCACAGCAACAGAAACAAGCAACACAGTGAAGAGACAACCTGTGGAATGGGAAAACATTTTTGACAGCTATTCCTCAGACAGTGGACTAATATCTAGAAAATATAAAGGACTCAAAAAAATTAGATTCCCCCCCCTCCAAATTAGAGACCTAGTCAAAAAATGGGCAGTTGAAATGAATTGACACTTCTTTGAAGAAGTACAAATGGCCAGTAAATACATGAAAAAATGTTCAACTTCTTTGGCCATTAGAGAAATGCAAATGAAAACAGCACTGAGATTTGATTTTACTCCAGAAATAATGTCTATTATCAAGAAATCAATAAATGCTAGTGAGGATGTGAGGAGAAAGGAACCCTTCTACATTGTTGGTGAGAAAGTAAATTAGTACAACTATTATGGAAATCAAGATGGGTAATTCTCAGTAGAAATTCTATTCAACACAGCTATTCCCCTCTACGTATCTTCCTGAAAGAGTTAAAGACATCATAGTACAGTGATACATGCACACCCATGTTTATAGCAACACAACAGACAATAGCTAAATCTTGGAAGCAGCCTATTATGTCCGTCACAGATGAATGGATACAAAAATGTAGCATTTTGTACATGATGGAGTACTACCCTGCCATAAAGAAGAATAAATGTGAGTCATTTGTAGGAAAGTGGATGCACCTTTAGACCATAATGTTAAGTGAAATCAGTCAGACACTCAAGTTTAAATACTGCACCATTTCTCTTATATGAGAAACTCAAAATATAAAGAAAGAACAAAATAAAAGATAGGAAATAGGTAGATCTTTTATAAATGGGAAGGGGAACAAGAGATGGATGGAGAGGGGAAGGGAAAGGGATAAAAAGAGAATTGAGATGTGTTATGTATCTGTACCCAACTCCCCACAAGGAATGTGATCGTTATGTATTGCAAACATGTACTAATAAAAAATAAAAATTAAGAAAAAAAAATATGGTATAAATCAGTGTTGTGTCAAGATCCTGAGCTCAGGGGTTCTGTCTCAGCTGTGTCAGGAAACAGTATAACCAAGAAGTGGGCCTAGCTTGTGCCCCCTTCTTTCTCCCTGGTAGTCAGGCCCAGGCGGTAGAGTAGAATGCAAGATCAGAGATAAGTGGCCCTTTAAATTTACATTGCTGCACAGACTAGGAAGGGATGTCAGAATTTCTCAAGAAGTTGCTTTAACAATTGATGTAGAAAGTGGCTTCTTGCTGCTTTAACTTTAGGTCCCTAGAAGTCCTGGCTACTGGAATCCTTTGGATTTGTTTCCTTATTTATCCTTGAGTGTTCCTGGCAATGAATACAAGTTCCCTCTTAGGTTGATCTTATCCTTGAAGGATTATAAACCACTGCTGATATTTTATTCATTTGTTGCTCATAAGGGCTCTGTGAAGTAATCCCTTTCTGTCATTTTGTTCATGAGGAAATTGAAGTTTATAGAAGGTAATTCATTATAGAGGGTTAAAAGATCAGGTTCCTGATTTCTGCTCACCTATTCATCTGGGTTCTCTTGGATTAAAGACTATATCTCCACTCTTGACTTATGTGCACTTTTGACAGGAGCCCAACTTACCTAAACTTTTTTTTTGGTACTGGGGATGGAACTCAGGACCTCGTGCTTGCAAGGCAGGCATGTCACCACTGAGCTAAATCCCTGACACATTTACCTAAACTTCTGATGACTGTGGCCTTGAAAATCTTCTCATGCTTCAATAAGCTACTATCTGATTCTCTGAGCCCTAGTTTGAATTACTAATTTTTCAGCTGGTGTCTATACTATAGTCAGTCTGGTTATTAACATATTGAACACTTGGAGTTTCTGCTTTAATTAGTACCTTACTAGTTCCTAAATAAACTAAAATAATTTATTTCATGTTTTCAAAAAATGTAAACCTTGCATAAGCCATATTTAAAAACAATAAAATGTAATTTAAAATTATTGAGTCTGTGTATAGTGTACCCTCTTGTACTTATGAATTCCCCTTGAGGGTCTTGAAGTGGTGCTGGTACTGTGGCATGTGATATATTATGATTTGTCATTTAAATATTTTCATAATACTGATGGCTTTGTAAATATCCCATAAAAGCACAGCTTGATTATTTTTGCATCTGTTATTAGAAAAAGATTGGGTAGATGAAGCAACTGTTGACATTCATATTGAAATACAGCGTCTCCTTT
Source organism: Heterocephalus glaber (assembly GCF_000247695.1). The sequence continues at coordinate 15,939,189 of NW_004624780.1, read as the reverse complement.
ATTTGTGTGTCATGTACAAATGAAGATTCAGCCCTTTTCAAACTTGTGCACTGGAGGCTCGCCCAGGCCCTGCCAGCCATTCTTGGCTTCACTGTTTTGTAAATGTTGGTTTAAGTCCTCACTGGTTGGCTCCCATGAGCTAATCAGTGGTTGTTATCTATAAAGCAAGGAAAGGTACCTTACTTACTATAAGGGTGGGAAAACATTCTCTTTTAATATTGGCTATTAAAAACAACTATTTTGGAGTAGACTCAATTACTGATTTTCATGAGACCATATGTTGAATTGAAACAAGAACAAATGTATTCCCATGTGTGTCAGTAAGCATGTTGAAACAAGCTAGTTTAAAACTAGATTTTGGATATTTTTCAAGATAAAAACAAGATAAAGGACAGTGGAATGTCTGGCATTTGCTCAAAGATTTGCATTTTGTTTTTTGTGACTGTCCTAATCTCACCCTGTAAAAAGTTTCTAGTCTTTGAGTCTTAGTACTTAGTGCAGTGTTGACACTTAATTGGGTCCTTCCCACTTATTTAACTTTTCTTTTAATGCCCATATGGGGACAACCAGTCTTATGTGTGTCTGATAACTGTTGAAGGTGCAGACAGGATATGTCTCCTTCATCGTGTATTATTTTCCTGGAACTTACACATCAACTTCCTTGTTTACACAGGATTCCTGGTTGCCTTTCTGTGAGTGTAAACATATCTTGGCTACAGTTGTGGTGATTTAGAACTGATCAACAGAGAGAAAAAGGGATAGTTGGGTTTGGGCATGTACATGGAGGAAAATGTAGGGTAATAGAGGCAGAGAATTGTTTGTAGGCAGATAATTCTTATCTTTCCTATAAATTAAATAAGCCTAAGGAACTTTTGTAAAATAAATAGAGCAAGGGTCATGAATAATTATTGGCCATTATGTAACAGTTGCTTTCATGTTCAGTGTATCTCATTTAATTTTCATACTAGCTCTGCAGAGTAGTTCATTTCATCCCCATATTTACAATTGAGAAAACTGCATCTGAAGAGGTGAATCAGCTAGTAAATGACCAAGTGATATTTGAACCCAATTCTTCCTGAAACCAAACTTGTAATATTTTCACTATACCACGAACAACTGTAGTTCATTGACGAATAGTTGATAGAGAGTATGTGTGTATGTGTGGGAGGCAAGCACTTAAATAGCAGAAGCATCCAAAAGAAATCTGGGTATCAATTTACTCTCAGAGCTATCACCTTTTAAAAAAACTAAGAAGGAAGATTTTCCTGTTTTGATTATCTGAATCTTACTTGATCCCATTGTATAGAGGGGGATATCCAGGAGAAAAGAATTCATGTGCCTTAGGAAGTTCACAGGGTACCTTATTTACCTGGGAATCCTGACAGATGATTCTTCTGAGAATCAGTGACTCAGGCCTTGAAATGTTAACTAGTTTTACCTGGTTTCTAATCTGGCCTAAAAGCCACAAAGTCTTACTATGGTACCTGCTGCTGACATGATTCACAGAGTAAAGGAATCTCAGGTGAAAATGTTGAGGGTTTATCATTCTGCTTAAAGTTAACCACACCTCTGAAAGAAACTGTTGTCCACTAAAACTCCAAATTTATAAGACCTACTGTTGGCTTGAAAGATGTAGATCTAGAGGGTCTAAAAGGATTAGGAAAACCCTTTTATATTCTTTGTCTTTGTAGGAGCCGGTAAATTTGTCTTTAATGCCTGTGTCTTTCTCAAAATTGGATTTTATTTTGATTTTTATGACTTTAAGAGACTTTTAAAATTACATTGAAGAGGGGCCGGGGATTTAGCTTGGTGGTTCCACTCCCTCCCTTGTAAGTGCAAGGTCCTGAGTTTGATCCCTGGTACCAAAAAAAAAAAAAATTATATTGGGCTGGAGATGTAGCTCAGTGGTGCCGCCACCTGCCTCACAAGCACAAGGTCCTGAGTTCGATCTCTGGTACCAGAAAAAAAAAAATTATATTGAAGAACACTCATTATATACACAGGTCATAGGAGAGAGTAATGTGTTTATTTATTTGGTACTGGGGCTTGAACCCAGTGCCTTTGCACTGAGCTACATCTTCAGCCCCTTTTACGTAAAAAACATTTTTTGGAGCTGGGGATTTAGCTCAGTCGTTCTGCCACCTTCCTCACAAGCGCAAGGTCCTGAGTTCGATCCCTGGTACCAAAAAAAAAAAACCCAACAACAACAAAACATTTTTTAAATTTTAAGATAGTCTCTTGCTAAGTTGCACAGGCTGGGCTCAAACTTGTGATCTTCCTACCTCACTTTCCCAAAGTGCTGGGATTACAGGTGTGTGCTACCATGCCCAGCTGAGAGTAATTTTCTTTTATATTCTGTGGTAATTAGATTGATGGTGGTTACTTTAAAGTGTGAATGATTGTAATAATACTGTTCAATTTCCATAGCACAATTGGAAATTTGCTTTTTTGTCTTAAACCATACATTCTTATTATAGACCTGCTCTAATTTTAAAACAATGATCTAGTGATAATGGTAACCGAAGCATCAGGTTTGTGCACAATTTATTTGTGTGTTCTTCTCATGAGTTGGAATCCAGGCCCCAAAGTAACACTTTATCTTCTTTGAAGGAGCTTGTTTGGTTGGTATTATTTTTTCAGTGTCCTAGCCAGTTCTATGAAATGGTCAGATTAGTGAATATTCTGGATTCCTTTTTAAATTTTTTTTTTTTACTGGGGATCGAACTTGAGACCTTGCGAGGCAGGCAGTGGAACTACTGAGCTAAATCCCCAGCAATATTCTGTAGTCTATTATAATTGAGATTTTATTATTGACATAGTCTCTACTTGTCTAGATTATTTTGGCAGCTTTACCTTATAATTTAATAATCTCTAATCTTATAGTCCATGAATGTGTTCCTTTTCTGTGCATATTTTCATGTGGACTAAAGGTGAAATTACAGAGGTAGCAGTTTGGATATCTTCTGTATCTTGTTTTTCACTTTACATATAAACATCTTAGCACTTCATTACAACATGTAAAAGAGTTTTCTTACTCATTTCCCTATTGCTGGACAATTAAATTCTTTCTAGTTTCCTATTATAATTAATGTCACAGTGGGCCGCCATTCCACTGCTCCCAGGGCAGAGGAGGTGAGTCAATCCCAGTGCCCAGGAGGAGGCTCCCGGCCGCCATTCCACAGCTGCGAGGGCAGAGGAGGTGAGCCAATCCCAGTGCCCAGGAGGAGGCTCCCCGGCCGCCATTCCACTGCTCCTAGGGCAGAGGAGGTGAGCCACGTGGGCACCAGCAGCAACCCTTCCTCCCGTGGAAATGAGAAGAAACGTAAACAAGCCTCAAAAACAGACTTTCCGATCATCTACAACATCCCCAAAGGGAAATAAGATGGAACAATCTGAAACTCAACCACCTGGACACCCTGACCTAGTAACAAAAGAGGATCTGGAAAAAATAAAATCAGAAATAATTTCTCA
>NW_004624780.1:15897680-15920000 GCF_000247695.1 Heterocephalus glaber | reverse complement strand
TCCCCTTTTATTGCCAGTTGAGTGGGTCCAGGTGGTTGAGTATCAGAGTGTTCGATCTCATTTCCCTTTGGGGTTGCTGTAGGTGATCTGGAAGTCTGGTTTTGAGACTTATTTACATGTTTTCTCATTTTGACTGCGGCAGGGGGCTGTTAGCGCCTGCAGGGATTACCTCCTCTGAGCTGGGTGAGGTGGGACAGGGGCTGGGAGCAGTGGTAGGGATGGTGACCCAAAAGTCCTTTCCTGTGCGCTGGGAGCAGTAGGAGGGATGGTGGCTGGGAAGCCCCTTCCTCTGGAGCAGGAGCAGTGGGATGGTGGCTCAGAAGCCCCTCCCTCTGGGCTGGAGTGGTGGGAGGGATGGTGACCAGGAAGCCCTTTCCTCTGTACCAGGAGCAGTGGGATGTCCGCTCAGAAGCCCCTACCTCTTGGCCGGGAGCAGTGGGACTCAGTATCTTGGTCTGGTGGTCTGGTGTCCTCTGAGTCTTTGTAGTGTGGAACCAGGTGGCTGCCTGTCTGTAGCGGGGTGATTCGATGTCTTCTGTGCGACTCGGGACCTAGGTAGGGCGTGCACAGACCTGTCTGTCTGCAGAGGACTGATTGGGCGTGTTCCCCGAGACTGGGTTGATTTCTTGATAGCAGCCATTCTTTCTGGGGTTAGGTGGAATCTCGGTGTTGTTTTCATCTGCATCTCTCGAATGACCAGTGATGTTGAACATTTTTTCGTATGTTTATTTGCTGCTTTTACTTCTTTCCCTGAGAAATGTCTGTTCAGTTTAGATGCCCATTTTTGAATTGGGTTTTAAATGACATAGCACTTTAAAGGGAGTAGCATCTATGAGGACTCTGCCTGCATGTTGCAAATGGTGAATTTACATGGCGAATGATTTTATTGTGTTTAAACTCTTTTTTTTGTAAAGGGAGCAGATTCTCTGTGTTGTTGTGATGTTAGAAGATACGAATTTCTTTTGATCAGGTTCTAGCAGTTATCAGCAGCATCTCTGATAGATTTCAAAACACCTAGGCTTTGATATAGAATGTTGGGCATTAAATTTTTATTCTTTTGGCATCACTAAAGATTTGTGAAAACTTGTTTTCTAGGTGGAGTTGGTTTTTCAAAAATCAATCTTTCTACCAGTTGTTCTTTATACAGTGGAAAAATATGTGTTATGTTAGAATATTTCATGTTTCATGTTTTTATAATTTAGATTTTATTTTTAGCATTTATGTCAGAATTATAAGCTAAGTGTTTGGGGATGGTTTCTATACTGCTGGTATGCAAAAACTGGCAGAACACTTTGATAATCCATGTATTTGTGATTATTAAAACATATTAACAATAATATGATGTGGTGAATCACTGTCCTTGAGTTAGCCATATTGCAAAAGAAAGTTATAAATAAGGCATCATTAATTTATTACTATTAAGTAATCTGCTTACTGCAAAATTATTGATGCCCAGGTAGGGATAATGGGAAATCCTACAATCATTTTTTTATGCCTTTCTGTGTCCATGAAAGGAATACAAATAATCAAGTGGGGAGACTCTTGAAGAGATTTTGTTTTGGAAAGGATGCTGTCAGTTCAACTTAACCTAGGCAACAGTTTTATGGATTTTTAAAAAAATATGAGAAAAGGACATCTAGCCTAGTAGTTCTCATGAAGGGTTGTTTAAATATTCATATAAAGATCACCTGAGGGAAAAAAAGCTGATTTCTATCACACATTCAGAAATTCGAATTTGGTAGGTATGCAGTAAATTCCAAGGGTCTGTATCTTACTCAGCTTCCCTAGGTAGACATTACAGTTTGAGAAACACAGATCTAGCCCAATTTGGGTTGGGAAACTGAAATCTCGAGAGGGACTTCCCAAAGGTACCTGGTGGCAGAACTAGGACTAGAACTCAGGTCTCTTGGATTTTGTGTCTGTTTCTCTATATTATGTTTGTACTTTTTATAAATATTTGAAGCCGTATCTCAAACTTATCATTGTATAAGTAATGATAAGTATGAGGTGTGATAAAAATTCAGTTAATGTTTAAATTTTAAAAGATTATTACAGTTAAAGATACATCGCTATCAATCCCCCTCAAAATACTTTCCTCAAGCACACTCATCTATCATTCTTGCCACTTTCTGAAGCAGTTCTGGAAGTCTTCTTTTGTGAATGGCTGCCTTGATGTTATGAATCTGTTCAAAACATTTATCTTTCATGATCATTCTGACTTTGGAGAAGGGCCAGAAGTTGCAGGGCGCCAAATCTGGTGAATAAAGTGGGATGAGGATACAACCGTAATGTTTTTACTCCATTGGATTGCACCTGGCAGCAGTATTCCCTGTGTTTTCTATCACACCTCCTAAAGACACAAAGGAGGACTTTCAGAAGTGTTTCAGAAAGTGGCAAGAATGATGGAATTAAGTGAGTTTGAAGTAAGGGGAATTATTTTGAGGGGCATTATTAGCAATGTGTCTTTTACTCTTAATTTTTTTTTTTTTTGTACCGGGGATCAAACTCAGGTCCTTGCACTTGCGCAGCAGGCATCGAAACCGCTGAGCTAAATCCCCAGCCCTTTTTTGTTTTTTTTTTTTGGTACCAGGGGATCGAACTCGGGTCCTTGCGCTTGCACAGCAGGCGGCGAAACCACTGAGCTAAATCCCCGGCCCATCCCCGGCCCTTTTTACTCTTAATTTTTTAAAACACATCCATAGTTTTTGACCAACCTGTATAATGATTTACTGTATAGTCAAATGCAAAAGATGTATAAAGACTCACTCTTTACATATAAATATGTAAATGAACCTTACACAGACTAGAGCAAGAGTAATTTTGGAAGGCTGGGCTTCATCTCCTAAAAGACGATAAAACAAAATAAGACACACACAAAAAAAGTACTAGTATGAGTGGATTCCTAAGGAGACTCAGTTACAAAGGTATCATATGATTTGTCATACATGCTTTTACGCTGATCACTTCTACATTTCCACATCTGTTGTTTACATTTGAAAAGTTTGCTGCAAATAACTTCCTCAAGTTTTTCACAGTCATTCTTCTATGTTCCAGCTAGTGAATGCACTACTTAGAGCTACATAGTTGATGACTGTCTGGCCTGGTAAATTTGTGTGATTAATACATGGGCCTAGGGAAGCAGTAATTGTGGTTCTCATTCCTGTGTGTGGCTTGTCAGCATTGCACAAATTAAAAATTGCTTCCTTCTTCATAAACTGTATTTGTAACAAGGCGAGTTGTCCTGCAAATGTGCAGGGTTGGCCCTACAGGCACCAGGTGAAGGAACTGTGAGCTCAGCACAGTTCCACACCTCTATTGTGGAATGATTTACAGGTAGTTACTATACATAGTGGGTGGTCAGTGTTACTTTTGCTTTGGGTGAGAAATAGTATGAGTTTAAACCCTGGCCTAAAACAAGGCTGCAGAGACCACTCTGCAATCCAGTGGCCCTCTAAGCCTCCCATAGGATGGAGGGATCCTCTTTAAAGGAGACAAAAGATGAGTTGGGATTGATTTTTACATTGATTTAAATCTGAATTCAGAGACAATTGCTCAATTTTACCTCCTGTTTTTGCTTCCTTCTTATTATGTAACAGTTGCTTTATCAATTAAGAATTTTAGGGGTCTAAAGAGAACATGAAATAACAGAGTGGCATGATTTATATGTGTAGTAAAACAAGAAAACATAAAGGTGGAACTCAAGTGAATAAGGAATAAGGTGAAACCTGCTGATCATAATGGCGTATTCTCACTAGAAGGATTCAGTCTCAAATTTGGCTCTATTTGCTCACACTATGAACAAAATGGGAAATGATCTAAATTACAGTACAAGCTGAAGTTGGTGGCACATGCCTTCCCAGCATGCTGGGAAGCTGAGACAAGAAGATGGCAAGTCTGAGTCTTGCTTGGGGAACTTAACAAGATCCTGTCTCAAAATAAAAAATAAAAAGGGATAAGGATATAACTCAGTGCAAAGGCCCTGAGTTCAGTCCCCCGTGCTAGAAAACAAAAAACCAGCCACAGATAAATACAGATCCATCAAGAGAATTACAGCAGAATTCTCCCTGAAGCATCCTCAGTAAGAGAATTTTATGATGTAAGGAACAATATTATTGATAATTTCTTTTTTTGGATACTTCCTTAATATAAACTAAACAACAGATTTCCTGGGGAGGTTTCTCATAGACCCTCATATTGGTCTAATTTGGTTAAAGCAATTCTGCAAGGGGTCAAGACAATATAATCTAGGAACTGATGTGCAAATTTAATTAAATGACTTTTAAAAATTGTAGTGACTTATAGAACATGTTGAATTGTCAGAATTTCCTCAGTAAGATTGCCATTGAAATTACAAAGTGCTTTGAGCTCTGAATGGAAATAAACATTGTGATATAAATACAGGGAGAAGTGAGGAAGAAAAAAGAGGCTGAAAAAGGTAAGTCTTGTAATTTGCCTTTTGTGCCCAGAAAAGATAGAGGCAGCTCCACTTTCCACACTAGCCTTAGACATAGGACAGCTATACACTGTATACTCACAACTGACCCCTATGGGAACTCTCTCCCTTCCTTACTCATGTCTTTCTATCTCTCTCCCTCTTTGTTCAACTGTTTTACTTTTATTCCTTTCATACCCCTACTTTAGAAAGGATTTGAGATAGGCAATGGGATATTTGATAGCCATGCAAAATTTTGCATTTTGCCTTAAAATATCATCCTTAATCCCAGGTAGGTTGGGTTAAAAGCTGGGTTAACGCAATTGGATTGAGTTAGAATAGGAATTTGGTGGGGTGGGGGGTGCTCGGGGACAGTCCTCTAGCATCCCGTGTTTGATAGTGTATAGTACAATCAGAGATTTTTCATTTCTCCTGAAATGAAATGATGGGGTTACCATCATAAAGCATGTAAAAGTAGCTCAAGAAAAAAAAAGTAGCTCAAGATACCTTCACCCCAATCATTGTCATCCATGAATGTACTGATGGATTCTCAGGTGCTCTGCAGATCATCATTGATCTTTTATTCTTCTGCTGGCCATTTACTTCAGAGGCCTGCCTGACCCTCCTCAAATGTTTACTGAGCCACCAGTGCATCAGGCACTGGACAAGGCATGACCAGGATGGTCATATGCTTTGGTTTATGCCCATTGTCTTAGTATAATTATTACTAGCACTCCCTTTTATTCTGCTTCACACTCGGAATTTTTTTTGTGTGTGTGTACCAGGGATTGAACTCGGGTTCTTGCACTTGCACAGCAGGCAGCGAAACCACTGAGCTAAATCCCTGGCCCTCCCTTTTATTCTGAAAAGATCCTTGCTTGAACTGTAGGTTTTCTCACCCTTCCATGAACCCATGATTGCTTTTCTAAGCTTAACTCAAGCTCCTGCTACCACATTGGTGGAGGGGTAAGTTATATGCACTTCTTTTCTATGTGTGTTCCTTTCCCAGAGGTCTGAAAAATCACTTTATAATCAGGGGCCGATCAGTCCCCGATCTGCCTAGAGAGCAGTATGGCAAAGAATAAAGAAAGAAAGACAGACACGCTCTCAAAATACATGGGGGGCTGGGAGGTTAATGCCAGAGTGAGCAGAGACAAAGACACTCCGAGCTAGCCACTATTTATTGGATGGACACAATAATTGGAGGGAATATTGAATGACTCAGAGGGTGGCAGTGATCTTATGCTGGTGAAGATCTTATGTTGATGGGGTTAATTATGGTGATGAGGATGGTGAGATGGGTAAAGCATTCTTACAATAGTAGGTGGGATGAGATAGCAGTCTCCTCCTCCGAAGTGAAACCTTTTTTTTTTTGGTACCGGGGATTGAACTTGGGTCCTTCTGCTTGCGAGGAAGGCGGTGGAACCACTGAGCTAAATCCCCGGCACAACCTTTCTTTTTTTATTACTACTTGGTTCTCAAGGAACCAAGATGTCTTCAACTGATGTAATCTTGCCCTGGAGCATTATAGCATCATGGAACCATTGAGGCCTCAGCTGTGACGTGAGGCACACAGAGTTGTTTCCACATGCCATAGCTGGCTCACAGGCAAGACACTAGGCTTCAGATGAGCCCTAACCATGATTTCATTATGAAATGATTTTTCCAAAAAAATTATATAGGATGATTCTCAACACTTAATGGATGTGATCACCATCTTTATCTTTGCACCTCCAAAAGTTTGTGGGTCTGGTACTATCCCAAGGCTAATGAAAGACCCTTATATGCTTTGGACCTGCACTTAAGTGTGAGGATGGAAGAGAGATGTTAGTTATCCTCTCCTTCCAGTACCTTCCCTCCACCCCAATCTAAAATTTAAGCATTCTGCATGAATATTTGGCAATGTTTCATTGAATTGGCTCTTTCTAGTTTTATTAGTAGCAATTTAAGAGCAAAGTCTCTAATTGTTTAAATATGTTTTGAATATCCAATTTTACATATATTTATAAAGTTTTATTTTAAGCAGAGTCTTCTTAAAAAGGTATAGTGATTTCTGGCATCAACTGTTAAATTGCAAAAAAAAAATTCACTCTTGTGAATTACACTTTTCACTTCATAGGTTGAGGTTGGCAAGTTTTTTTCTTAAGTAGGTTCTTTTTATTTACTTTATTGACAAAGTAAGATGCCATCATATAACAGTATTTTGGTTATATTCATCTTGTAAAAACACAAGATTTATACTGGAGGGGTGGCTAAGAGAAACATCAGTGCTTTGTATAGTATTGTCTATTTTAAAATCAAAACAGAACTCTTTATTACAAGAGGTAGGAATATTTAGTACTTTCAAACTTAAAAAACGTTCCTAAACACAACACTAAACCCTGCGTAAAGTGAATACCATTTTTACCATTTCTTAGATTGCCAGACTGAGATTTGTGTTTCTCCTCACCCATTTATCCTCAGCTTTGTATCAAAGTAACATTGGGAATTAAAATTCCCTTCCCAAATCTTTTTTCTTACTGTCCTCTGTAACTTTTCCACTTTTTAGGTTAAAAATTGCTTTTTGTGATTTGTATTTATTTGATTGATAGGGAATTCACTATTGTTTTGTATGCTTTTTGGCTATTTGTATTTCCTCTTTTATGAAATGTCCTTTGTCCATCTTAAGATTGATATGTTTGTGTTTTCTTATTTGTTTGTAAGACCTCGGGGGTAAAATTAAAATGGGAACCTATGATTTGGTCTTACTCGGAGGTCATTATTATTTCAGTACATTTTTTTTTTCTTAAAATGGTGAAGAAACTACTCTCTTTTGCAAAATTCAATTCTTTATGTCCAATTTAAAATTTTGTACCAGCCAGAATAGTATCTTAAATTTTGTCAAGATTATTCTTTCAAAAATACACTGTGAAATAAACAAATAAGTTGCTTCAAAGTTCAAGGCATTCTTGTAAAACAAAGACCTCTCTTTTTTAAAAAAAATCTTTGCAATGGTAATTACCTCTGTCTCACGCATGAAGTGTGTTTTCCCTCTTGAACAGGAATTTGAAGTAATTTATATAGCATATATTAACTGGATGTGTTTGTGTGTGAGAGAGATGATTATTTTAGGGTAGTTCTTTTTATGAAAAAAAATTTTTTTGTTTTACATTTGTTGTAGTCCAGTTGACTCCTGTAATGAGAATTATGTTTCTATTGGATTGTGAGATTTGGCTTTTTAAAATTTTTTTAGTTTTTGGTATCGGGCATTAAACTCAGGACCTTGCACTTTCCAGGCAGGTGGTTGATGTTTGGCTCTTTTAAAGCTACTATAATTTAAGTTCTTCATATTAAATACTGACTTTATTTCATAATAGCTATCAAAATAATTTAAGTGTCTATTCTTTTGGTAGGTGATATATTTTTGAGTAAACTTGTTGAGCAATTATTATTTTCTTATGCTTATAACTGATTTTAATTAGAAATAATCTCTAGGTATAGGGGTAAACAGTTTGATTTTACCCATAAAGCCTGTTATTGCTCAAGGACAAATAGCATTAAGATGAATCATTTGTTAGATGGACCTTTAAAGAAAACAGTGATCAGACATACCAAAGAACAAATATTGTATTGTTTGAAAGTACTGGGTTTTGAGGACATGGCAGTGAACCAGAAAATATTAAGGAAGTTGCCATAGGTTTTTGGTGCTTCCTTAAACCACATCACCTAAGGCAGTGATGCAGTATAATAAATTTGATCTTTTCCTTCCTTCTCTCCTTTTCCTGTCTCCTCCTTTTCTTTCTGTTCCTTTCCCATTCATTACTTTCCGTGGTGTGACTTACACAGAGAAAAATTCAAAAATAGAAGCATACAGCTTGAGAGACATATATGTCTATATATCCACAAATCATATTACAATAAAAGAACATTGCCATCACCTCAGAAGGTTTTCTTTTGTACCTCCTCAGTCATGAAAATAATTATTTTGACATCTACTGGCCATATATTAAATTTACTTTTAAAATTTTTCTATCACTGGAATCATATAGCATGTCTAGCTTTTTCCACTCAATATGATGTCTGTGAGTCATTCACATTTTGTAGAGCAATAGTTATTGCTATGTACTATTCCATTGTACAATTGTATTATAATTTATCTTATGCATTGTCATTATTAAATGCTTGAGTTGATTCCAGTTGTTCGCTATTAAATAAGGGTCCTGTGAATAGTCTTATGTCTTTTGGTGAACATAATATACCCAGAATTTGAACTGTTGAAACACATGGTAAACATATGCTTAATTTAGTAGATACTTCCAAACTGTTTTCCAAAGTGATTCAGTTTACACTCTCACCAGGAATATGAAAAGTTCCTGTTGCTTGTCAGTCCTTTTAATTTATTTATTCTGGTGTGCCCTCGTGGTTCATAGTGGAGATTTTGTTTGTTGCGTACTGAGGATTGATCCTAGGGGCTCCACACTGAGCTACATCACCAACCCTTTTTTAGTTTTTTTATTTTGAGACAAAGTCTCTCTAAATCATTGAGTTGCTCAGGCTGGACTTGAACTTGGAATTCTCCTGCTTCAGCCTCTCAGAGTGCTGGAAGTATAGGCATGTGCCACCTTGCCTGGCTCATAGTGGTTTTAATTTATATTTCTCTAATGATTAATGATTTGGGGCATCTTTTCATAGCTTATTGGCCATTTGAGATCATTTTTTGTGAAGTGCCTTGTTCAAATATTTTGCCCACTTCAGAAAATGGACCATCTGTCTTTTTAAAAAAATTATTGATTTACAGGTATTATATACACACAATATTCCATTTTTGAACTACATATCATGATCATCTTAAAATGACTGCCATTTGCCAAGTGATTTTTGGCCACAGGGAGTGAAGGGAGAGTAAGGGTAGCCTGGCCATCCCTGAGCTCAGAAGATATATACACGCAAGGGCTTTGGTGACTGATATAAACTATCCTGAAGCCAAGGGTGGAGCTTCCCTCAGCTTTGCCAGAACACCAGGCTCCAGTCTTATATTCCAAATGCCTAGCATTCGAGGCACTCCCGTTTGTTAGACCACAAAGGCTGCTTCCAGAAGCATATTGTTAGTGGTATGTGTGTTTCCTGGGGGGAAGTAAGGGAGCTCACCTTCCAGTGAAGCACAGGTAAGTTCATGTTAGTTGCTGGTAACCACCTTACTACCCACAGGAAGACTTTTGATGGGATGAGATTTGGACCAGGCAGACCTGTTTGGCTGGCTGTAGGAGCTGTGATGGGGAATGGGAAAGGTTGAGGAACTGGAATAAACTCAGCATTAACTCCCCAGCCATTTGTTTGTTTGTTTGATGTACAGTATTTCTCTTGTACCTCAGGCCTTCTTCTTGCCCCAGCCCCAGCCCCATGAACACTAATTAGCAAAAGAGAAAAACTACCTACCCTTTTGAAAAAGGCAGCACCATGAAAATGGGAATACACACTCACTTTTCATATCTTTCATTGTCTAATTTCTCATTTCGTCAGGACTGAAACAAGGCAAATGAGTGAAGAGGAAGGACGTAGGGAGGCTGGGAGGAGGCAACTGAGAATCAGGAGGGGAGAGGAGAGTAGTAAGAGGGGAGGGTAGGACATAGGAAAGAAAGAGCACAGGAGACCACATGCAAGGAGTACGATCATGATTAGGGGGGCTGTGGATTGAACCAGACCTTTGTGCATGGTAGGCAGGTGCTCTGTCACTGAGGTATACTCCCAGCCTTTTCATTGGTCATGGAATTTTGAAAATTGAGTGAAGCAAAATTCATTCATGGAAGATTAATTTTCTCCATAAAATAGGAAGATAAGGGTTAGAAGATTATGGCAATGAAACTGTAGTGCAAAGGTCAGAAGTTTTGGTTATTAATTTTTATTTCTAGCAATATTAAGCACCCTATCTAGCATAAGAGAACTGAAGCAATGTGAAGTTTTTGTTTTGGGTTTTTTGCTCAACAGAAATGTCTCTTTTCCTTTCAGCATAAAGGGTTTATTTGAATGATACCTTAAGTCTCTCTGGCTATGCAAAATGAATGTAACACATAGATATTTATATTGTGCATTTAATGAGTGGAATACTAGAATAAACAGTTTCATCACTCTTAGGATTCTTACATGGATTCTTAGAAAAGTCAGTGGTGGTACTTTATATGAAAAAGAAAGAAAATCTTGACAGTATTATGTATGATCTTATTGGTACTATTATACGTGACCTGGGATTTTCAAACTATTTGTAACATGTTTTTATTTCTACAATTTCACCTTTGTTCATTATCTTAACTGAAGAGAATTGTGTCTCACATTCGTAATTATCCTGAATTATTGGAAAAAAAGGCTAAGTTACCCTTTGTGAGAAGGCAAGTAAATTTTATAGAGCTCTTGAAGTTTTCTTTTAAAATATAGTGTAAAATATCAGTACTTAACAGAGCAAAAAAAAAAAACTGTCTTAATTTTATTTATTTATTTTTTGGTACCAGGGATCAAACTCTGGACCTTGCACTTGTGAGGCAGGCGATGGAACCACTGAGCTAAATCCCTGGCCCAAAAATCTGTTTTTAAAAGACCTATTTTTTTTTTTTTTTTTGGTACCGGGGATTGAACTGAGGTCCTTGTGTTTGCGCAGCAGGTGGCAAAACCACTGAGCTAAATCCTAGGCCCCTAAAAGACCTATTTTAAAAAGAAGTTATGCAGAATAATTCTAGCCCTGAAAATTCTGACTAGCTAAAGCCTAAATTTATAGTATTTATATAAATAAGTAAGTATTGCAATTGTCAATATTTTACAATCTCTTTTTTTTGGTATTGGGGATCGAACTCGGGACCTTGCGCTTACGAGGCAGGCAGTGGAACCACTGAGCTAAATCCCCAGCCCAATCTTTTACAGTCTGAATGTTAGCAGACAGTAGAATTTTCCCTCATTTCTTTATCATTTAGTTTAATTATGTTATCTCCTGGTACTTCTGTATTGTTTTTAATAATTTAATGGTTGAATTTTTGTTTAAACTGAGTCTATAATTTTTGGATTTCAAAACAACAGAATGTCAACTGGAATCTTGTTTATTCACAGGTTTTTAGCCCTGGAATATGCTGATGATTTCTAAGTTGTAGACAGTAGGTCCGCTCCTTAGCTGTCGGCGAAGGAGCACAGAAGACCTGAAACAGTGCTTCAGGGGGTCTGGGGAGAACCCCAAAGCACTCCCTGAAGCCCTCAGAACCAGGGCAGCTTGTATGGACCAATATGGACCTATGCAGCCTTACTGTTTTTAGAGGGTTGTTAACACTAACATACCGGTGAGCAGACTGAGGCTGTCCTGAGCTCCTAAGTATTCCTCCTGTACTACAGTGCTCCCCTCTTCCCTGAGCTGACAGCACAGAGGCCACCTCCAGTGTCTGAAGCCCTGCTTGGGCAGGGATGGGATGGTGCCCAGTCCTTATCTGGGTGAACTGTTTTGATGAAAATCATTGCTTTCTGTTCTAAAGATTATGATTACTTGTTTGTTGCCTATTTCATTTGTGGGTTCATAAAGCCATATAATATGTCTTTACTCTACTTCTCCTCTTCCTTTTCATCTTTTCTTGCCTTTAGAATATTTGACTATATAGTTCAGTAGCTCTGTTCTCCAAAATAGGAAAGGGTATATGGCCAATTTTGGGTTTCAGAACTTCCCAGAATCACCACACTTCTAATCCATACACATAAAGTTTACCCAGGCGACAAAGCCTTAGGTACATTTGGTTCAGGGGCCCCCCACCCCCAGATTCTTGGCATCTCTGAATACAGCTTGTTAATAAGCTTCTCTGGGATCCTTTATTCTTCTTTATCCTGTTTACCGTTTCCCAAAGGTTTTGAAGGAACATGTTTTTCATTTTTTTCTACCTTTCTTACATATACAGTAGTGTTTTACTTTCATGGGTATTCTGTGACTTGTTAAATATTTACTTAATATCTGTATTTTCTTTCTTTTCTTTTTCTTATTTATACATAGTGCTGGAAATCAAACCTAGTGCTCTACCACTGAGCTGCACCCCCCCCGCCTCAATATGTATATTTTCTATCATGTCCATTTATCACAAAGAATTCAGAATTTCTTGTAAAACATTTTTTTCTTTCATGTCTCTAACATTGCCTTCTGTTCTTATAAGGTTATCTTAAAATTATTATTAAGAAATTATTTTAGAGGCTGAGTTCTAGGAAAATTTGACATAAAGATCCCTTAATTTTTATTCCTAGTATTGTTAAGGACCTTCTGTAGCACAAGAGAAATACAGTGATTTTTAAAGTTGTTCCTAAAATATAAGCTTGTTTTTGAAAGTAAAGTAGTTTCTGAACAAGCAAGTTACATTTGTTTCATAATAGTGCTTTAGGGTTAAGTGAAGCATGTAATTTCTGTGTATGGATGATAAATTTAAAAACAAGTATTTAAAAATCTAACAGGCTTAATCTTTCAAAGGAAAAAAAGAATATCTCAGTGGTACACTGCCTTAGGGAGGTTATAACTATAGTGTGCTAAATGTACACAGCAGGAAGTGATTTTAACATTTTAAAATGTTCTTCCTGAGACATTTAGACTTCAAGAGAAAATTGCAGAAGTTCTTGAGATCCTCCTAGAACCTAAAGTATAGCTCAATATGTGGCTGTATCAGCACCTGATTTGAATTGTTCTTGCCCCAGCTATTCACAGTTACTACTTATGATATAGTTTTAAGAGTATTTTAAATAAAGGCTCTGACGTTTTGGAACGCCTCAATATTCCCATAGAGTGCTAGCACACATCCATGTCTTTTCTTTAAAAAATATTTTTCAATATACAATTTATGTGCCAAAATATTTAACAGATTTACAATTACTGTTATGTCCTTTTCATAAATAAGAAAATGATTACAGATACATTTTAAGGTTGCTCCTGAAGTAAAAGTAAAGATAGGTAGAAAAGAAACAAGGAAAATTATAATTTTAAAATTGTACTTTTAAGAAAAACTGTAGCTTCAGGACACAAACTTACCCAAGGTTACACTGTCCTTTTGCCTTTCAGGAAACTCAAAAAAATCCTAAGTGTCTTAAAGATATAATAAGCCCATAAATTGAACAAAATACACTTGTATCCCAAGTCCTTAAGGAAATCCAGATGCTTTTTACTGTACCTCCTTTTCCTGAGGTATGACTTGAATACTGTTTATTTGACCACTTCTAGCTCTCCCTTCCTGACCACCGACTCCTTGAACTGCTTCATTTAACATCTTAAAAATGCTCCTGGTCTTGGCCAACTTGCTGCTGTAATTCTTCAATTACTCTTCACATTTTTTTTTTTTTACTCTTCACATTTTTGTTTGTTTGTTTTGTTTTGGTAGCAATGCAGAAAGCAGAGAAAAATTCTGTTGAATAATTTGTCTGATCTGTTGAAACTGAGCTGGTTCTGTTATCCTCCAGGCCTTGCTTTTTCTTGTAGTCGTTGCTGTTGTTAGTGGCTGCAACTGCACCCACTACTGAAGACTGAGGAGCTGTAGTACTGTCTGCTTGAGCAAAGTGAACCACAGCCAGACTGTATTTCCAGGAACTCCCATTAAAAGATTCTCCATTGCTCTGTTGAGGTTGTTGAAAACTTGCTGGTATTCATAGCCCATTGACATGATGTCAGTTAACATATTCTCCTAAGCTCACCTGTCACAAGCTCACCTGTCACAAGTGCACTTCTTGCATCTTCAAAAAAGGCTCAGCTGAGGCTGGGGTGGTGGTACAGTCTTGTAATCCCAGTACTCAGTACTTGGAAGGCTGAGGCAGGAGGATCATCACAAGTTTGAGGCCAGCCTGAAGTACATAGCAAGACCCTATCTCTAAAAAAACCAAAAGTAAAATTAAATTAGAAAAAATTGAGTAGAGAAGATTCTTCTGATGTAGAGCCAGTGAGTAGTGGCTGGTGGCCACATGTGTCTGTGCTGGCTTTTCTGCAGGTTTCTCTTGTTGAGTTGTATTAGCAGGTGCAGGTTGAGAAGATGCTGTAGTTGGTGTTGCAGTGAAAGACTCAGGTGTGGAAATGGGAGCTACAGCTTTCCAGTAGAGGAACTAACTGTGGTAGTGGTATCAGGATTTGATTGCTGCAAGGTGACTGGCATTGGTGTTGTCACTACTTTGAGTTTGGTCACTGTAACCACCATATTTCTCGTCAATTTTATATTCTTTGAGAGTAGTGTCATTGAGGATTTGGTCTGCATACATTATTTTTTCACCTGCTATTGGAAAAACATCTTCCCCTTTTTCAGATTCAGTCTTCTGTAGCACTTCCACCTTTTTCTTAAAGTCGATGTTGACCTTGAAGACCTGCTGCTGGAGGGTGTTCAGGGTGACCTGCACAGCACCACTGGTTGAGGTCTGTGACTTGACTAAGGTCTGGGCTGGCCCCACCTCATGCTGCTTCACGCACTCGGGAGGAAGGCAGGGCTGGTAGGGACTTGTCACCTGTGGAGTGAGCTCTCCTTTCCCAGGCCCCAAGATTTCCCTAGGAGATTGGGCCAGCATTCTTTCCTGTGTGCCTGCCCCTGCCACTGAGTCTGCAGGAGGCTTGTGGGGCCTTCTGACACCAGCAGAAAAATCAATCCCTCCTCACCACAGGTGGCCATTGTTGTGACTCACCAACTTTTAAGTTTTTGCTAATCTGATGGGTGTAGAATAATATCCGAGGGTAGTTGTTAAAAAGGGTTTGGTTTTATTTTTGGGTGGGGAGCTTGTAAATATCTTTAAGCTTCCAGAAAAGTTGGAAAAGTGGTACAAAAAATTCTTCTATATTCTTTCCCCAGACTCAGTAATTGTTAGTATTTTGCCTCATTTTCTTTATTATTCTCTATCTGTATGAACATTTTTCTGAATCACTTCAGACTGAGTATATTATGCCACCCTTCTAAATATTTCAACATGTATATTGTAAGAATAAAGATATCTATTAGTTCAGCATGGTGATAATTTAGGGAAATTAGCAGTAACATGCACCCTTAATTCTGTTCATAGACCAGTAATGTCTTTTACAACATTCTTCTTTCCAGTCCAGGATAATGTAGAGCATTTGATTGTCACAAATCTCCTTTAATCTATATCAGTTCCTTAATTAGTGCCCTTATGTATTGGGGTTTTGTTTTTGCTTTGTTATCCAAGGAACCTCCAATTTCCTGGGATCAAGTGATCATCCCACTTCAGCCTTCCAACTAGCTGAGACCACAGGTATGTGCCACCATGCCTCATGTTTCCATAGATCATTTTCCTGTTTGCATTTTAATGTAGTTTGATCTACATTTTCTTTTTTGAGATTTTTTGTTGTTGTTGTTGTTACTGGGGATCGAACTCGGGTCCTTGTGCTTGCGCAGCAGGCGGCAAAACCACTGAGCTAAATCCCCGGCCCTGATCTACATTTTCTTAATTAGCGATAATATTGAAATCTTTCTCTCTCTCTCTCACTGTCTCACTTTCTTTCTTTGTCTGTGCTAGGGATTGAACCCAAGGCCTCCTACGTGCTAGGCAAGCAAGCCCTATGCCACCAAGCTGCATCTGCAGCCTCTTGAAATCTTATTTGCAGCATAGTTATTTGAATTTTGTCTTCTGTGAATTAATTGTGGCTATTCTGTGCCCATTTGTCTATTGAATTGTACTTATTGAGTTCTTTATATATTTTGAATACTAACCTTTTGCTTTTTATATGTATTAGAAATAGTTCCCATCAGCCTGTGGCATTTTGGTTGTTTTTAATTATCTTTTGTAATATAGAAGTTTAAATGTTTTAGCATAAGATTTATTGATATCTTCCTATGTGATTTCTTCTTAGTCATCCTCAAAATTGCTTCATTATTTTTGGTCTTTTGTTCATATAAATTTTAGGATCAGCTTGATGCTTGCTGAAAATCTCTAGTGGCATTTTTGGTTTTGTTTTGTTTTGGGTTTTTTTTGGTACTGGGGATTGAACTTGGGTCCTTCTGCTTGCAAGGCAGGCGGTGGAACCACTGAGCTAAATCCCCGAGCCATCTAGTAGCATTTTTTTTTTTATTACAAAAGCTGTAGATTTATGGAAAAATCGGGCAGAAAAATTGAATTGGTATCTTTACCATCCAGATTTTTTTTTTTTGGTACTGGGGATTGAACTTGGGTCCTTGCGCTTGCACAGCAGGAGGCGAAACCACTGAGCTAAATTCCCGAAGATTATTCTTATTCATAATTATATCTCTCCCTTTATTTCAGTCCTTATTTATGTCTTTTCTGAAAGATATAGTTTTGGCCTTGAAGACTTTTTTTTTTTAAGAGGCATGGAAAGGGTTTATTAGAAATTGAAATGTAAAAGAAACATTCAAACAAAATGTTCAGGCTCTCAGTAGAGATGCAAATTAGGGTAGTTTTGATACACTATGAAGGGCTGAGTAGGAATATAGTTGGTTTGTTTATACTTACTAAGTTTGGGACATATATAAGAAAATTAAGTGACTATTTTTAGTGCTATGTTTGGCTTGTGCGTTCACTACACAGTGGCCTTGAATTATCCTTGCCTCTTTTATACCTTTCTACAATGTTTTTTTTTGAATCCTTTTATTGGTGCATTTTAGGTATACAATATAATGACATTCATCATTGGAAATTTGCACCTTTACATAATCTCTCTTGGTTCTTATATTTTCCCCATTCCCCTGCCCTCCCTATTTACAAAAACTTTGTTTCTTTTTTTGCATTTTCTCATATTAATTCCATTCCCTTCTTTCCTTTCCCCTCCCCCTCCCACTTTCCCCTCCCCTTTGCCCCTTTTCTTCCTATTTCACATCTATTATACCTTTTAGTCCTTATTTACACTTTCAGTTTCTCACACTAGAGTAACTTCGGTATTTACAGATGTGTGTCCTATTTATTTCACTTAAGAGTATCACCTCAATGTGCATCCATTTAGCAATAAATGTCTCTAATTTCTCATTTTTTATGGCTGAGTAGTACTCCATTTTATAAAAAAACCACATTTTCTTTATCCAGTCTCCAGTTGATGGGCATTTGGGCTGTTTCCAAGTTTTGGCTATTACAAATTGTGCTACTATGAACATGGGTGCACATATATCACTGTGGTATGATTCTTTTAATTCTTTGGGGAAGATCCCCAGCAGGGGAATAGCGGGGTCAAATGGGACTTCCAGTCCTAGTTCTTTGAGGTATCTCCATATGGATTTCCACAGTGGTTGCACCAGTCTATACTCCCACCAGCAGTGGAGCAGGGTTCCTCTTTCCCCATAGCCCCACCAGCATTTGTTATTGGTTGATTTCATGATAGCAGCCATTCTTTCTGGATTGAGGTGGAATCTCAGTGTTGTTTTCATTTGCATCTCTCGAATGACCAGTGATGTTGAACATTTTTTCATATGTTTATTTGCCATGTCTACTTTGTGTGAGAAATGTCTGTTCATTTCCGATGCCCCTTTCTGGATTGGGTCTTTAAATTTGGGAGGTCTGATTTTTTAAAGTTCTTTATAGATTTGAGATAGTAGACCTTTGTCTGAGGAAAAGCAGGTGAAGATTTTTTCCCACATTGTGGGTTGTCTCTTCACACTGCTGGTGGTTTCTCTTGCTGTGCAGAAGCTTTTTACTAAGAAGAGATCCCACTTGTTGATTGTTTGTGCTAGTTCATGGGCAACTGAGGTTTTGTTCATAGAATCTTTTTCTACCCCAGTGTCTTCAAGGGTTCTACCTAACCTCTGTTCCAGCCGGTTCAGCATTTCTATTTTAATATTTAGATCTTTAATCCATTTCTATTTTAGTTTAGTGCATGGTGAGAGATATAGGTCTAGTTTTAATTTTTGGCTAGTTGAAGCCCAATTTTTCCAGCACCATTTATTAAAGAGGCTATCTTTCCTCCAGTGAGGGTGTTTAGCTCCTTTGTCAAAGATGAGATGGCTGAGTGTGTCTGGTGTTGTTTCTGCATCTTCTAATCTGTTCCACTGGTCTTGGCCTTGAAGACTTTGATCATGTTGTTCGCATGTCTGGCTACCTTCAGGTTTGTTTGTTTTTGTGAATATAATTAAATTTTTTATTATCTTTATAATTTTTGGTGTATAGAAACACTACTGATTTTTTTTGAGATGGGACCTCACCATGTTGCCCAGTCTGCTCTCAAATTGCTAGGCTCAGTGATCTTCTTGCCTTACCTTCCCAAGTAGCTTGGACCAAGTAGCTTGGATACTACCATGCCTGGCTTTACATATTAATCTTAAATGTAACATCCTCTTTTATTCTTTCTTTTTTCCTTTTAAAACAATTTCTGGTATTTTGAGACAAACTCACTGTGTAGTTTAGGTCAGTCTTGAACTTGCTATGAGTCCAGGCTGGCCTTGAACTTGAGATCCTCCTGCCTCACCTTTCCTACTGCTGGGATTACAGGTATGTGCCACTACACTTGGTTTTTCTTATTTTTTTTCATAGTTTTTAGATTATCTTGGATTTTCATAATCATTTAAACTGTGAATAATGGCAGTTTTATTTCTTTTATTCTCATCCTTATACTGTATTTGATTTGTTCTTTGGACTGGCTATAAACTCCATCTCAGTAGTAAATGGATGTGTTAACAGAAGGCCTCATTGCTTAGTTTTGGCTTTAAAGAGACTATTACTAGGGCCAGTCATGGTGCACACTTGTAACCCCAGCACAAGAGGCTGAGGCAGGAGGACCACATGAATGCGAGGCCAGCCTGGGCTACATAGTGAGACACTGTTGCAAAAAATAAACAAAACAGCTCCCCCCCCCCCGCCTAAAAAAAACCAGAGGCAGAAAAAGAGACCTTTACAAATATTTCACTGACATTTTACTAACATTTCATTTACTAACATTTCATTGTACCACTGAGCTAAATCCCTGGCCCATATACTTTTTGAAGATACCCTATGTCAGTGATGGCAAACCTTTTAAGAGACTGAGTGCCAAAATTGCAACTCAAAGCCCACTTACTTGTCGCAAACTGCCAACACTGCAATGAAACCTGAATTTCCAACACTACCTGCTGGGGTGACTTGGCTCATGTGCCAGCATAGAGGGCTCTGTATGCCAGCTGTGGCACATGTGCCATAGGTTTGCCACCACTGTCCTATATCATGGAAGGACTCCAGCCTTATGTAAAATTATAAAAGTAACAAGATTCCAAGATAGACAAAAGCAAAGCATTTGTCTTGTGGTAACTCCAGAGACCAAAAGTACATAACAAGATTCCGTGGATAAGAGAAAGGTGATTTATTATTCACAGCATACCAAACAGTTTTTAGAAGTGTTTCAGTTTCCTTAAGTCATTCAGATTTGTGTCTGTTCTGTCTTGTCGATTTTTGTAATTTATATATTTTTGAAGTTTCTATCCTCTTTAAATTTTCAGATGTATTGGCATAATATTTTTATGGTTTAGAAACTATTTTTATAGTTAGGGTTACATCTTTATTACTAATGTTTTTAGTTTTCTTGTGTGTGTGTGTGTGTGTGTGTGTGTGTGTGTCTATGTGTCTGTGTGTCTGTGTGTGTTATTGAGCATTGAGCTCAGGCAGGCTCTCTAACACTGAGCTACATCCCCAGCCATTTTAATTTTTAATTTTTTCTATTTTGAGACAGGGTCTCTCTAAGTTGCCAGGGCTAGCCTTGAACATGGAATCTTCTTGCCTCCCTCTCCCGAATAACTGGGATTATAGGCATGTGCCACCAACCCTGGCTTTATTTTCTGTTTCATTAATTTCTGGTCTTCATTTTGCATTTCCTTCCTTATCATTTGAGCGTAAGCTCTTTTTCTAGCTTTCTGAGTGAATACTTGTTAGTTCATTAATTTTTAGTCTTCCATTTTTGTATGTGTAAATATACATAAGATATATATTTGTATGTAAGGCTCTAAAGTCTTTTAATTACTATTTTAGCTGCATACCTTTAATTTTGTCTTATAGTATTTCATTGTTGTTCACTTCTCTTTTACAATTTCAATTACAGTTTCTCCTTGGACCCATGAATAATGTAGAAAGAAGATGATAGATTTTCAAAGATAAGGGAATTTTTTCCTTTAAGTGGTGATTTTACCATCCCTGTAGAGTCTCATCTATTTGAGACCAGTTTTTATATTTCTCAGCTTGTGATCAGTGCATTACAAAGGTACTATAAATTTAGATACCATTTCTGTATGAATTTGGGATCTGAAGCTGGCTTGTGATGGGAGACCTTTCTCCCTAACCTGAGCCATGAGTAAATGGAAAGCTTTCCTTATCACTGCTGTATTGGGCCTTTGGGAAGTATTTCTACTCTTACTTTTGTGGAAAAGGTTATCTTCCCATGGACCTTGCCTTATGGTAGGGTTTTATTTCCAGCTCTCTGTCCTGTGTGATCTCAAATCTATGTCTCTGATCTCCTCATTGGCATTAAAATTTGGTTCCTAGATACTTGATTTCTGGATCTATTACCCTGCTAGGCTACCAAGGTGCCAACGTATACTCTTATTGTGTGTAAGTATGCACAGTGTATAAGCTTTGTCTTTGAGTTCTTTATTTCTCATGCTGGAACATTTTGTTTTTCTTTCATACAAAGTTCAGATGGAATTTAATTTACTAAATTTTATCTTACGTTTCTTGTGCTTATAGTGAAAGGGTTTCATACATCAACCTCCCAGCATCCTTTCAAACAGAATTTTGACCCCTGTTTCAATGTGAGTACGGAATGAACTCATAAACTCAGCAGATAGCAAACATATCACAATCCTTTCAAATGTAAACATCAAATAATTGTAGCATTTTCATCTACGTATATGTTATCATCTATGTGTATACCAGCTTCCAGCAGAGAATTCTGCAACTTTTGCTGAAATAATGTAATTTCATTTATAGCGTTTCAGGAAGGACCCATTTATCCTTTTTAAAAACTTTAGCACCAGAGACAGAAAAACCACCACCTGAAATCTTAGGCATGCTGCTCTTAGCATATGTAGGTAGAAAGGTCAAGTTTAATGGTATTGTCTCTTGACCAAATGAGCAGTCTGTGGACTTACTGACAGCCTGTTTGACAAGAAAAACAAGACCTCAAGGCAACTCCTATTATTGGAACATTGACATTATTGATTGGTTATATCATAGTATGTAAAAACATCCAAACTAAAGTTACTGTGGTATTATATGAGGTAATAGTATTTAAGAGCCATATTTTAAACAGATTTTTTTCTTTCCTTTAGTTTTGTTGAAGTATAATTGACAAATGAAAATTGTATATAGTTAAGCTAGGTGTATTACTCAGCTTTGCCTTTGGTGGGCATGAGACCCAACACTCACAATGTAAAGGAGGAAAGGTTTAATTAGTTAAAAATATTTTTTGGTACCAGGCATCGAACTCAGGACCTTGCACTTGCGAGGAAGGTGCAGTACCTCTGAGCTACATCCCTGGCCCTTGGAAAGGTTTAATTTAGGTTACAATTTGGGGGAATTCAGCCCATGATCAGCTAGCTCCAAGGAAGATACATCATTGTGGTGGAAGGGCGCTATGGAGCAAAGCTGCTTAGTTCATAGTAGCCAAGAATAAAGCAGGGAACAGCGCCAGACAGAAAAAGGGCAAGAACCGGACACAACCCCTGGGCCATGCCTCTAGGGCCAGCCCAGACATACCTAGAAGTGTGCTCCACCAATCCCCTGGGCAGATCCCAAAGCCAATCAGGTTGAGATGTCACCCTAATTGCCACAGTGTGCAACATGGTGGGGTTTTTTGCAACATGGTGTTTTGATACATGTATACGTCATGAAGTGATTGTCACAAGCAAGCTGATTAATGTATCTGTCCCTTTGTGTGGTTAACTTTTTTTCCTTGTGAGACATTTAAGGTCTACTCAGAAAACTATACAATATAGTAGGACTAATTATAGTCACCATGCTATGCA
>NW_004624780.1:15849512-15884629 GCF_000247695.1 Heterocephalus glaber | reverse complement strand
TTTTTTTTTTTTGTACTGGGAATCAAACTCAGGTCCTTGCACTTGCGTAGCAGGTGATGAAACCACTGAGCTAAATCCCTGGCCCGATAACAGCCATTCTTTCTGGGGTGAGGTGGAATCTCAGCATTGTTTTCATTTGTATCTCTTGAATGACCAGTGATGTTGAACATTTCTTCATATGTTTATTTTCTGTTTCTACTTCTTTGTCCGAGAAATGTCTGTTCATTTCAGATGACCATTTTTGGATTGGGTCTTTAAATTTGGAAGGTCTGATTTTTTTAAGTTCTTTATAGATTCTAGAAAGTAGACCTTTGTCTGAGGAACTACAGGTGAAAATTTTTTCCCACATTGTTTGTTGTCTCTTCACACTGTTGGTAGTTTCTCTTGCTGTGCAGAAGCTTTTAATAAGAAGAGATCTCACTTGTTGATTGTTTGTGCTAGTTTGCAGGCAAATGATGTTTTGTTCATAGAATCTTTTCCTACACCAGTGTCTTCAAGAGTGCTACCTAACCTGTTTTCCAGCCGGTTCAGTGTTTCTGTTTTAATATTTAGATCTTTAATCCATTTCCATTTTAGTTTAGTGCATGGTGAGAGATATAGGTGTAGTTTTAATCTTTGGCAGGTTGAAACCCAGTTTTTCCAGCACCATTTATTAAATAGGCTATCCTCTCCTTTGTCACAGATGAGGTCTCTGAGTGTGTCTGAAGTTGTTTCTGCATCTTCTAATCTATTCTACTGGTCCCCTGGTCTGTTTCTTTGCCAGTACCATGCTGTTTTTATCACAGTAGCTTTGTATTGTAGTTTCAAGTTCAGGGTTGTGATACCCCTGCCATGTCTCTTTTGCCTACAGCTAATACCCCCATGATCCAGCCACCTTCCAAAAGCCCCACCTCTTACTACATGAGACTTTGGGGATACATTTTAGATCTAAACCATAGCACTGTAAAACAGTATGCCATGTGGCCCCAGAAGCAGCCTTGTGAATCTCATGTTACCACATCTTTTGATTGCATTATATTCTCTTGTGCTCTTATGTCCATTGTTCTCCAGGAGCAATGACATACACACGTACACACTATATAGCCTAGATGTGTAGCCTGTGCCATTTAGGTTTGTGTAAATACACTCTATGGTGTCCCTGTGGTGACAGAATTGACTGAAATGCATTTCTTAGAATGTATCCCTGTCAAGTGATATGTGATTATATTTGTATCTTTGTAGGCTTAGGGTCTTGGGGTTTAAATTGTTGTTAAATGATTCTTAAATCCATACTTCTCTTTATGCCTTGTTGCCAGGCTCTAGGCAGAGTTCTTTTAGTCCTTATTCACAGATTGGGTAGCTTTTTCAACACGCCTACCTATATGGGAAGTCTAGCCTATCACCTTACTCACTGTGGGGCTGGAGGCCTCCACACCTATATTGTGCTGGCTTTAATGACTAAGCTCTAGGTCCGATACAGCACTTGTCTAGCATGTGCAAGACCCTGGGTTTGATCCCAGCACTGAAAATAAAAAGACCCAATATCATACCAGGAAGCTTCACTTGCTTATGCTGATAGTTTTTCCCCTTAAAATTCTCCTTTTTGCTTTTGAATATAATTATTTAATTTTTGAGTATTGTGATTTATCCAGATTTTTCTCGTTTGGAGTAGGAGGAAAGAGCCTTCTTAAATTTCCTCATTTTATTATCTCATCCAAAATCCTTTCTTTCTATTATGTTAAAATTTGACCTTGTTAGAAAAGAGGCATGTTATTATGTTACTGTTTTACCCCACATATATGTAGGGTGGCAAGAATTGTTACAAGAATGATGTGGTGGTGGTTGTTGCTGGGTTATGATGTCTAGAGTACTTTGCTACTGATTGGAACTAGAAAACACAAGCCCTATTATGATTAGAGACATCTGTCTTTTATTTACCTTGGCTTAAGTTGGTAAATGTTAAACCAAAAAAAGGAAACAAAGATGATGTTTCCTTATTTCACCTTCAGCTCTGACCTGGATGAGGCTCCAAATTTCAGTGGTTCTTATGTGATCCCTTTCTTACCATTGGACAACTGAAATCCATGAAGCTGATGCAGTACTTTCTATCTGTTCCTCTCAAAATAAATTAGACATTTTGTGTCACTCATGACTCTGTCAGTTTTAAGTACAGAAATCCAGCTCACATTCTAAGTAAAAAAACAGCAGAAAACTTTATTGGCTCATATATCTGAATAATTCAAGGTGGTCCTCCCTGTAAGAGTGACTAGGCCCAGATGTTCAAGTCATTTCTCTATCTCAACTCTTGTACGCCATGAGGGCATTCCCAGGTAAGCATGGTCCCACTCTCTGTCCTGACATGGCCTCCTTCAACTGTGGGGTTCCATTGCCTCCAGAGCTAGCTACCCTTACAGAAAGAGAATTTCTGGGTTGGGTCTGCCCGGCGTTGGTGTCCCCATGTGTGTTGGGCTGGAGAGTGGGCATGAGAGCCGCTGCTCCGGGCTGTGAGCCTGTGCGGTCTGGAGTATGGAAGTCCCCTGTGGCCTCCAGGATGTCACCATGCCTAAAGCACCAAAGGGAAAAAGCACAGAAAAAAAAAAAATCATCCACCCATATAGTACAAAAGCTGCTCAAATTACAAGAGAGGCCCACAAACAAGAAAAGAAGGAAAAATTAAAGAATGAAAAGGCTCTACGTCTCAACCTTATTGGTGAAAAACTGCAGTGGTTTCAAAATGAGCTGGATCCCCCAAAAATGAGATATTCAAAAAAAGATGCTTGTGAATTAATTGAAAGGTATTTAAATCGATTCAGCAGTGAGCTGGAGCAGATTGAGTTATACAGCAGCATCAAGGACAGGCAGGGAAGGCGCCACCAAGCCCAGGAGACAGTCATCAAGCAGACAATGGAGCATGAATGACAGCAATACCAAGGCTACGGACTTGAGATTCCAGACATTTTACATACAAGTAGTCTGAAAACCGTTAGGGAATGGGATTGGATCTGAAGAAATTGCCAAACATTAAAATGAGAAAACTTTGTGTGAATGATGCAGTTGCTAAGAAGCACAAGACGAAAACTCAGAATTTAACTATAGACAGAGATTTAGGGCAATTGGAACTAAAGGCAAATCAAGTGACTCGGATGAAGAAATGACTCCTGTGGCCTAATTGTCCTTACTTGAGTTGAAAATAAGTAATATGAGAACTTTAAGTCACACTCATTACTCATGAGAAATAATTATCTAGTATTTGCTGTTTGACTCATTCTCTCTCATAATGTGAATCACATTTGCAGTTTCAAATATGGTATTGTAATTTTTATTTAAAAATGAAAATTGTGTTTCATTTATATTAAGTTGCTAAAATAGAAGATATATTCTGTTTTTCATTACTGTAACAAAATACCAGAGGCTGGATAACATAAAAGAAGTTTATTTAGCTCATGGTTTGGAGGCTGAATGTCTAGACAGCACAGTGCTGGCTCTGGTGAGGCCTCTTCTTGCTGCTACATGTCATGGTGCGTGGTTATCACAGTGGTGGGAGGGCACAAGAGAGGGAAAGATCACATGGCAAGACAGGAAGCCAGAAAATGAAGGGTCCCATAATGACATCCCACCAGGCCCTGTCTCTTAAAGGCCCAAGAGAATTAAATGATTTCAGGTTAGCTCCATTTGATTATTATATTATTTTCTGCTTTCTCATTGTGAAAAGTGATAGGTTTTATTCAGACCTAAAGGTTAGAGAACTAATGATTATAATTGTTACTTCTGAGATACATTACTTAAATTAATAAACATATTTCAAGTACCATGACAAACATGGATATTCTAGAATTTTGCTCTTCAAATAATTTACTAAATGCTAATATATGTTAGTCTGTCTTTTAAAGGATGCAAGTATAAGTTTTCGAGAAAAGGAAAAAATAATGCTGTGTGAGATTAACTAGGTAGCAACTAAATTGTTAACAATTTATACAAAGTGTTACAACTTTTATACTTCTGAAAATTAAAAATAAAGTTTATTTTTATAACTTCAAAAAAATAAAAAAAGAGAGACTTTCTTTTTCCTAGTTGCTCCAGAGATGTGGGATTGTGGCTTATTGGTCAGGTTTAGGTCACAAGTCGAAGGTTTCAAAATAAATATATTCCATCCTGCTGGGCATAGTGACTATGCCTATCCATGGATTGGCATTGATTTGGTCCCAGCAGAACCACATAGAGTGGCGTAGGAGTGATGTCCCAAGGAGAAACCAATATGCTATAGCTAGAAGAAAAATGGATAAAATTCTGGGCCAGGAAAAGTAAACAGATGTCCACTATATACAGAGCAGAATTTTCTTTCATATCAAGAAAGTAGATTTTAAAAGAATTTAACTTTATCAAAATTTGAATTTACTGCATTGTAAAATTTCTGTCTTTAGGCACTGTGAACGTTCTTATTGCCCTGCTGAGTAAAAGAAGCCACCCATGGTTGAAAAGACCTTCATAAAACTATGTGATCCTAAACTTTACAGGATGTTTTGAAGCTTGTTGCCAGTGAAAGAAATTATTCTAGAATTTCTGTCATATTACTGATACCCCTCAGAACAACAAGTTCCTGATTTTTCTCAATCCTGTGCATGCTCCTTCACCTAATAAGAATTTCTGCTTTGGACTTTGTGACAGTTTGACAAAAACAACAATTTTGTAGCTAAGTATGGTGGTGCATGCCTAATCTCAGCCCTCTGGGAAGCTGACTTGGGAGAATTACAAGTTTGAGCCCAGCCTTTAGCGACTTAATGAGACCCCATCTCAACCAAAATAATGAAGGCCTGGGGATATAACTCAGTGCAAAGGCCCTGGGTTTAATCCCAAGTTCCACAAACTAAAACAAACAACAACAGTAATAATTTTGTACATCTTCATAAAGTGCTATTTTAAAGTCCCAGAAAATTTTAGTGTCAGCCATCACAATAGTGAAATAAAATATCTGTGAAAAGAATAATAAATCCATGAAAATTAAGTAGATAATCTAACATTGCCGCTTATGTTTAGTAACAAAATATTTGTTACTCAAAGAAGGGGGAAAGAAAGGAAAAGAAAAGAAAAAAGGAAAAAATCAAAGCAAACCTAACCGTGGTGGTTCAGACTTATAATCCCAGCACTCTGGAAGGCTGAGGCAGGAGGATCCCATGTTTGAGTCTGGCTTAGGCAATTTACAGACTTAGTGAGACTCAGGATCAAAATTTTAAAATGCTGGGAATGTGGCCCAATGTGAAGGCCCTGAGGTCAATCCTTACTACCACAAAAACAAAGACAAAAAAAGAAAGTGTATTTCTGTTTTGCGAGCCCCTTTTGGGTACTTCAGAGATTGCTATCATCTCAGAAATCATGAAAAATGTTATGGGTTGTGTCTAACTGTCCCCTCAAAGCCTCATGTCATAGGTGGCTTTTCAGAGGTGGCTGGATCTAGAGTGTATGATGCTGGATTAAGAGTGTGTGATGCTGGACTTAAGGGTGTGTGATTACTACATTACTCCACAGATTGGTTTGGCATAGTTCTGGATGTGGATAATGGGAAAGCCCAGCCCAGGTGTGAGTGCTGCCTGCCCTAAGGATGTGTAGCCTGGATAGAATATAAGGGACAGAAAGAGGGCTGCTGCCATTACTTGTCGCTTACTGCTGCTTTGCTACTTTGCTGCTTTGCTGCCTTATGTCCACAGTGAGCTGTTTCTCCATTGCTGTGCTACTCTGCCTTGGAGCAAACTAATTATGGACCAAAACTCTACAGACTGTGAGCTAAATAAACCTTTCCTTCTTTAACTGTGTGTGTCCAGTATTTTGTCTCAGCAACAAGAAAAGTAAGACAGTTACTTTTCCAAACAGTACTCAAATGGAAGTGAATGTTGACCTGTACTCTGTTAGATCTCCATTGTGTCATCTGGTTTGCTGCTTTGGTGGGGAAGAAACTTCACAAACCAAGATGGTACCTGCCCATTGGCACAGATTGCCACCATAGATAAGCCTGACCAAAGGAAGACTTCTCTACTGATCTCTGCTCCTCTAAATCTGGAAGTACTTTCTTCTTTTAGGAGTCCTTGCCAAGAATTGAGAGCAGAATGTCAAGTCTTTCTCTTCTATAAGAAGGCCAGTAGTTCTGGAGGACAAGTTTTAAAGTGCTTTCTGGACTTTCTGTTTCTCTTGAGAGAGAGATAAAGTCCACTATCAGAGCATGTGGATGGGAGCAGCAAGTGTTTGCCTTGACTTAACTTTGTCTGTTCTTTTGGCTTTGCCAGTGATGCAAACCTTGTTACTGTGTAGGCAATGTTAAGGATGCTACCATTGGATCAGAGAAAAATGAGGAGAGGCGCACTCTGTTCCAAACTGCCCCTCACAAAAAAAGAAATTAGAGGCACACAGTTGTGTGAACTTTTCAGTAATGGATGAGGTACTGAGGCAGACTTTTATTCCTTTCTCTGCGGGTAGAAGTGCCTAGAAACACTGTAAAACTCTTTTGACAGGTACTTTCCAACCCATGTGACTTTAAAATTGAAAATGGATTATTATTATATTTTTACTTATTTATTTTATGGTGCTGGAGATGGAACCCACAGCCTCACATATGCTAGGCAAGTGCTCTACCATTGCATTACCTCCTCAGCCCATCCCTTCCTTTGTGATGGAAGCAACATCTGGATGCAGGTTTTGCTGAACATGACCTCATTAATTTAGGACAAAGAAGTATTGTACACATTCAAATGGCAGAATTTTGAAGAAATTTTGGTGGTCTTTCATATAAATCTGGCCTTATTCTGGCAGAGAAATTGAAACTACTTGTGCCTTCCTATAATCTTTCTGCATTCAGATTTTCAGTCATATTGCTGTGAATGTGCAAGGTAAAAACTGACAGGATGTCAGACCGTCTCTTGGTATAAACTTCTTACTCATGTTAAATAGCATCAAGGTATATGTTTATACATCTTAGATGTATTTGTTTTCAGAAAGTGGCCATTATTATTGTTTTTACATAAAAAATAGTTAATGGCATAATTCTATGTAAAAACTCCTTTTTAAAAAGACTGTTTATATAAAAAATTACCTCCAGGGCCAGGGATTTAGCTCAGTGGTTCTGTTGCTTGCCTTAGAAGCTCAAGGACCTGAGTTTGATCCCTGGTACCAAAACAAACAAACAAACAAAAAATTACCTCCAGGGCTCTTTTTCCACTCTTACCCTCAAAATTGGGCAGAAGGAGGAGGCGTTGGAGGAAGAAGGGGAAGTCTTTCTACTTAGCTGGTGCAATCTGACTGTCCTGTCTTGGCCTCTGTATGATAAATGTCCTATGGGGTGCTGATGCTGATGTCTCTCTTGGGGTGCTTTTGTGGATTTTTTGAAGGCAGCTAGAGGTGCCCCCCATCATTGCTTGATATGAGCAGCGATGTAACTCTCTTCCTAGGATCCCTTCCCTGAGCTCTCCCCCTGGTAGTCTATACCATAGCTTCTTGAAGCCCAACTGCCCTTCCTAGAGCAGACAGGCCTCTTTAGGGCCCCAGTTAAGACAGCTTGACAGCTTTGTAGTGCCCATCTGGAAAACTCCTGCAGAAGTTACTTCATCTGTTCATCTGTAGATTGTTTCTTCTGCTGTCTCTTTTCTAGTTCCCTCAACTTTCAGAGTTTTCCTGGCAGGAAGCTAGTGGTGCTTTCTGTGTCCATGAATGTCCCCGAACTCCATGGCATACCAGGCACACTCTTCTAGGAATGCTCCTGCCATGAACCCAGGGCAACTCCAGGGCCTAAATTTCTAGCACAAAATACACACACCAGGTGAGGAAGTATTGTCTTTTTTTCCTGCATGCAGTTCTAATTTCTTTTTTTTTTCCTTTTAGTTTATTGGTACATTTTAGGAATACAATACAGTTGCATTCATCATTGGGATCTTGTACCTTTACATGATGTATCTTGGTTCTTATTTTTTTCCCCAATTCCCCTGCCATCCCTTTACCCACTCCACCCTTCCCTATTTACAAAGACTTCATTTCCATGTTTTTCCTTTTCCCTTCTTTCCTTTCCCCTTCCCCTCCCACTTCTGCTATTCCTTTAGACATTTTCTGCCTATTTCACAATATTAATTATACATTTTGATTTTTATTTACACTTTTAGTTTTTCATACCAGAGAAACTATTTGGTATTTACACATGTGTCCTATTTATTTCACTTGAGAGTATGGCCTCGGGCTGGGGATTTAGCTCAGTGGTTTCACCGCCTGCTGCACAAGCACAAGGACCTGAGTTCGATCCCTGGTACCAAAAAAAAAAAAGTATGGCCTCAATGTGCATCCACTTAGCTATAAATGTCTCTAGTTTCTCATTTTGTATGGCCAAGTAGTACTCCATTTTATTTAAAAAAAACTCATCTTCTTTATCCAGTCTCCAGTTGATGGGCTGTTTCCAAGAAGCACTTCTAATTTCTACTTTTACTTTTCTTGGGGCTTTTATGGCAAGAGAGAAAAAAGCACTTGGGGAGGGAAAAGACACCCAAGCATAAACTTTAACCTGATGGGCTTCTCAACTTCCTTTCAGATTTCAAGTTTAATTTTATATAAACCTGAGGTAAAAGACAGGAGTTGATAGTTGCCAGACTATTTTATTTTAGTTGTCAGCCACAGATTTCCCTGATACTTTACTTCATAAGATACTGTTCACACATGTGAGGTTTCAGCTGAAAGTTTGAGGAAAGGAATGACGTTTAAATGAATATTTAAATGAATTAATGTTTTCTAAAAAACTGGAACCATCCTAAAAATCTTTCTATTAATTTAATAAATTATGGTATTCATAAACATATTTATTAACACAGAAGATACTTGTGATACGCTTAATAAGTTTTTAAAAGAATAGTGTACCACCCTCTTATTTTCATTTAGAATGTACATGTGTGTACATACATACAAACACTTAAAAACCACAGTGATTATCTGTAGGTATGACATTATGGGGACTTCTAATTTATTTATGGGTTCCTTGAATTACTTTTCATTGAACTTGTTTTACTTTAATCAACAGAGAAAAAATTATCAGATTTACATTTTGAAAAATAGATAAAAATTCATTTTTAAAGTAAAAGCATTTAAAAATATAGTTAAAAAGCAGGGCTTCTGACTGCATCTGAGGTGTTGAAGAGTGAGGAAGATGTGGCAGCCAAACAGAATAGTGTGAGCTTTTTGTTTTCTTAGTTTGAACAGCCTTACCATCAACTTACAATTGTTTTTCAACCTATTAATTACCATAAAGACAGGTGAGTTTTGACAACTTCTTAGGTTTAATATTGTGGATTCAATAGACATTTATTACATGTATCCAGGAAGCATTGTACCATAAAAAAGACAAAAGGAAATATGAGGATTAACTTTTGCCCTTCTAAATATTAAAGTGACAAGCTGATTACACTAAAAAAGCTATATACCAAGAGGTCTTATTTCACCACTAACTTGAAAGACAGCCCCTAGCAACCTCAACTCTGACTTAGAACAAAAAACTTCAGGGCAGGGCCAGAGATTTAGCCCAGTGGCACCACACCTGCTTCGCAAGTGCAAGGTCCTGAGGTCCTGAGTTCAATCCCCAGTACTGCAAAAACAAAAACAAAAAAACCCTCAAGGCAGGAGAAAACAAAAACAAAAACCTTTTGAGCGGCAAATATAGCTGTTTTGAAGTCTTCATCCCATTCTATACAGAAAGCAGAAGCTGTCCCTAGGCTAGACCATAGAACTG
This sequence comes from Heterocephalus glaber, assembly GCF_000247695.1. The sequence continues at coordinate 15,874,905 of NW_004624780.1, read as the reverse complement.
TGTCCATGTGTCCATAAGATCACGGATCTAATAATCCTACTCTCGGATTTATGCTGTAGTCTCTCCTTTTTTTTTTATTAGTACATGTTTGCAGTGCATAATGATTACATTCATTGTGGGGAGTTGGTACATGTACATAATACATCTTAATTCTTTTTTCATCCTTTCACCTGCTCTCCCCACCCTCTTCCCTCCTTTCATTCTTGGTCCCCTTCCCTTTTGTAAAAGTTCTACCTGCCTATTTCTTTTTTTTTGGTACCAGGGATCGAACTCAGGACCTTGTGCTTGTGAGGCAGGCGATGGTACCACTGAGCTAAATTCCCAGCCTGTACCTGCCTATTTCTTATCATTTATCTTTTATTTTGCTCTTTATTTATACTTTGAATTTCTCAAATAAGAGAAACCATGTAGTATTTAAGCTTCGGTGTCTGATTTATTTCACTTAACATTATAATCTCAGGATGTATCCATTTTCCTACAGACAACTCAAGTTTATTTTCTTTTTTTTTTGGTACCAGGGATCGAACTTGGGTCCTTGTGCTTGCGCAGCAGGCGGTGAAACCCCTGAGCTAAATCCCCGGCCCAAGTTTATCTTTCTTTATGGCAAAGTAGCACTGTTGTATATAAAGACCACATTTTCTTTATCCATTCATCTATGGACATATAGGCCACTTCTAAGATTTGGCCATTATGAGTTCTGCTACTGTAAACATGGGTATGTATGCATTACTGTAATATGATGTCTTTAACTCTTTCAGGAAAATACCTAGAAGAGGAATAGCTGTGTCGAATGGAATTTCTACTCTTAGTTTTTTGAGGAATCTCCATTCCAATTTCCATAGTGGTTGTAGTAGTATACATTCCCACCAGCAATACCGAAGGGTTCCTTTTTTCTTGCAGCCTCACCAGCATTTGTTATTATTTGATTTCTTGGTAATAGCCATTCTTTGTGGAGTAAGATAGAATCTTAGTGTTGTTTTCATTTGTATCTCTCTAGTGTCCAGAGATGTTGGAACATATTTTCATGTATTTATTGGCCATTTTGTACTACTTCTGAAATTGTTCATTTCAGTTGCCCATTTTTTATTGAGTCTTTTATTTGAGGGGTCTAATTTTTTTGAGTTCTTTATATGTTCTAGATATTAGTCCTCTGTCGAAAGAATAGCTGGCAAAAATTTTTTTTCCCATTTTGTAGGTTGTTTTTTCACCATGGTTGTTTCTTTTGCTGTGCAGAAGCTTTTTAATTTGATATGATCCCACTTATTGATTTTAATGTTATTTCTTGTGTAATTAGGCTTCTGTTTAGAAAGTTCTTGCTAACGCCTGTGTCTTCAAGAGTTTTGTCTATTTTATCTTCCAGCAGATAGTTTTTGTTGTAATACTTAGGTCTTTGATCAATTTTGATTTTAGTCTAGTACGAGCATTAATGTAACTGTAACAAAAACATAACCATTGGATTAAGAGTGTAAGTTAAATGACTTATCACCACTGTTAGGAAACCTATGAGATTATGCTTTGCTAGCATTAACTGATTATTCACTCTGAGGTGCTATGAGAAAAAAGGTGTTGACTAAGAAGTCCAGCTACAATTGATTTGACTGGGTGCATGCCTTGACGGCTATGGTGAGTCACAGCATACCAAAAAATAAAAGATACCAAATGCCTGGGGAGGTTTGTTATGTCAGTGTCATAGAACGATAGGAATTGAACCATCGAGATGTCTTATTTAAAGGGAACGAGTGGGCGATCTTATCCTTATGTGCCTGAGGTAAGAACCAGATGTCTGATAAAAGCTTCAGGATAGAAATCCCCACGTGTTATGGGCCCGGAGTGGGGAGGGGGATACCTGTCTGGCAGCTTCAATCTTCTGCCTGTGGATAGCCAGTTTTCTCACCACCATTTGTAAAAAAGGCTTATCTTTCCTCCAGCATATGTTTTTGACCCCTTTGTCAAAGATCAGAGAGCTGAATGTGCTTGGGGTTGTTTCTACATCCTCTTATTTTATTCGATTGATCCACATGTCTGTTTTTGTGTCAGTATGCAGTCCTTCCTAAGTCTAGCAGATGAGAACGTTTAACATAAGCTTACAAGGAATGAGTCCATACAGAAGTCTGAACTGGCTCTAACTATTCCATGCAGTAGTTTTAAACATCTTGATATCTTCCCAGATACAGAAGGCAAAGCTGGAGTACATTCAGCGTACTCTCAGGGCAAAGAATCACATAACCATTTTTGACAGTTTTGCTAAGTGGATTATGTTTTTTGGTAAAGTTACATTTTTGGTAAGTCCTCATCTGCTGATAATGTAGGTTAGGGTAAGGGTATAACAACCCTGCAATGCAGTGAGGAGAATAAGAACTATAGGCATGTCCAGAAGGAGCGATCTCTGAGAAAGCTTCCTGACTTTGTGGAGATGCTTCCTTAAGGGGTGAGTCTGTGTTGCAATAGAGATAGGAAGTCATCCCACTTGGACAAACTGAGGCAGTTAAACCACCCAAGAGAGGAAGTGTGCAGAACACAGGAGGCCAGAGAAGATGAGCAGAAAAGATGGTTGTCATTTATTGGGCCTCAGGATATAAAATCCTGGATTTAGGAGGCAGTGGTGGCAGTGGAAAACATGAGTCAGACATGAACATAATAATGGAAGGAGAATCATGACAAGTTAGCAATTGATTGCTCAATGACAGTTGAAGTGTAGAAAGTGATTTCAAATCTGGATGGTGAACCTTGCCATACCCTTGACAAAACTTGGTGTAAGATCATTTTTGGCAGTGGGGGAGATGGAGTGGTGGAAATCCTAGTGTTCTTACATGTCATGAATTCAAGATGGTTGAGGCTTTTACTTGTGGATGTGTTCTTTAGGAGTTTAGGTCCACAGTGCTTTTGGGACCAGTGGCACTGACCTGAGAGAGGAAGACTTCTTGTGAAAAAAAGCAGTGATTTAGGACATATGATTTTAAAAAATGAATGTTTAAATACAAGAGTTTAAATTACTAAAATAAAAGACACATTACCATTAATTTCCCTCAAAATATCCCGCTGGCTTTGAACACACTTATCCCATTGTCCTTACCACTTTCTGAAGCAGTTAAGGAAGTCCTCTTTAGTGAGTATCTTTTCATGACTACTTTGATGTCCAGAATTGATTTGAAATGTTTATGTCAATTTCTGTCAAAAACATTTTGGTTTGTCCTCATCCACCTTATTTACCATATCTGGGATTGTGTGACTTTTGGGTCTTTTCCAAAGTCAAAATGACCATGAAAGGTAAAAGTATCAGGACATTGACAGCCACAGTAGTCCCAACTGAAGACACCCACAAAGAAGAACTTCTAGAATTGCTTCAGAAAGTGGCAAGAACAGTGGGATAAGTGTGTTTGAAGCAAGGGGAGTTTTTTGGGTGGATTAATGACAATGTGTAATAAATTTCTTAAAATTTACATATTCACTGTAGTTTTTAGTCACATGAGTATGCATAGAATGTCATTTGGACCATACTTCAGATGTGACTTGGTGTCTTTGCCTGTTAATCCATGAGCTAGGCTCTCAAAATTCTCTTGGTTTATGTTCATGCTTGTCCACACTTAGCATGCACCCTAGATTCAGTTTTCTTTCAGTGATGTAGGCCTTAATGTCCCCTTGCAATTTTTCTGATTTCTCATTAGAATTGCCTCCATAGTGAGTTCAAGGCCAGCCTGAACTACATAGTGAGACTCTGCCTCAAACAAAACAAAACAAAACAAAACAAATGAAAAAAGGGGGCTGAGGATGTAGTTCAGTGCCACAGCACCTGCCTGGTAAGCACGAGGCCCTGAGTTCCATTCCTGGTACCAAAAAAAAAATTGCCTTCTTCCTCTGGCCCTTCACTACGGCCTGTACACACATTCTTCCTTTATGACCCCACAACTGTGTTAGAACTCCATCCTCATATGAGTAAGCAACTGGTAAATTCTTGAGTGAGGGGACCATAGTTTTGAATTTCTGAAACCTACATGTTTCCCAGCACCAGAGGATCCTATTTAATATTTGTTGAATGACAGATGGCTGAATGGTGTGTGACTTAAGTATGTGCCCTGTTTTTATGTTCTCAATTCATGTCTCCAAACCCAGTATCGTAAAGGGGGATCCTGGAGGTGAGACAAGACTGAGGAAGATGAAGAAGAGAAGACCAGAGAGACCTGGGAAATCCAATTTGGAGGTGGAAAGTAGAAGTAGGGTGAAAATCAGAGTGTGTCAGTAGAAGCAGAGAACCAGGACCTGCAGTGTTGTGGAGGCCATGGAGCAAAGAATTTTGAGCATAAAGTATTCAGCAGAGGCAAAAACTGTAATGAATGCTAGAAGATGACTGAACAAGGCCATTGAATTTAATGATTAAGATGTTGTTGGAAGCAGTTGTGATTGCGAGTTTCTACAGTAGAGGCAGAGTTGCTCTGGAAGTGGTTAAGGTGTGAATTGAGGAAATGAGAGGAACACAAGAGGAAGTTTGCAGTTTTATAGTCAGAGTTTCCTTTTTTTGGGGTAGAGAAATGTAGGAAGCTTGGTGACTCAGACCATTTCCATTATTATTATTTTTTTTGATACTGGGGATTGAACTCAGGTCCTTGCACTTGTGGGGCAGATGGCAGAACCACTGAGCTAAATCCCTGGCCCCCATTTCCATTATTTTTAATTATTTTTTTTCTGTTAGCAACATTTTTTTTTCAGTAGTGGGTAATGAACCCAGGGCTTAATGTATGCTAGGCAGTGCTCTATCACTGAGTTTTTGTTTGTTTGTTTCTGTGAAAAATAACATATACTTATACTTTTTATATTGTGTAAATGTACCATTGTGAAAAGAAAAAAATATTCTTCAGAGATAAACTTAAATCCTTTTTAAATATTTAGTGGGGTTTTTCTAGCCTAGTTTTAAAATTTCCTATGTATGTGTTTTATATGTTTGAAAAATTTAGAATTATTCTATATATGTATATATGTGTGTTTATAAATATATATATGTATATACACACACACACAGGAGTATATAAATCACCTTTCATTGAAACTACATTATGAAAAACTTTAATTAATTATTTCTCAAAAAGTAGTCAATAGCTACATAATATCTCATGTGCAAGACTGATATTTTAAGTCTAACTGGTTGACTCTTTTAAAGATTATCCCTAATTGTCTTACTAGATTGTATGTACTTTAGACTATGAAATATCAACTAAATCTAAAATTAAAAACCTAGGATTTTCTTATTTTATGTTTTGGCTTTCCTGTTTCACTTGTTTACAAACGTGATGTCACTGCATGACTTGAGAAAATTGATATCTCAATATTTTGAAGAAAGTAGGTAAATTTTGTATAAATATCTTCATAGTGTAATGGTTAATTACCTGTCTATCAACATTATTGTTACTGTTATTGCTGCTATTATTATTATTTTGAGATGGGGCCTGGCTATGTTACCCGGACTGGCCTCTAACTCAGGATCCTTCTGCCTGAGGCTCCTGAGTAGCTAGGATCCTAGGCATGCATCACTGTGCCCAGCTAACTTTTTACTAGTGTCTCATACTGTATTTTTGAGAATTCAAAAGTGTAGTGGTCCTAGGGCTGGGGATGTAGCTCAGTGGTGCTGCCGCCTGCCTTGCAAGTGCAAGGTCCCGAGTTCAAGCCCTGGTACCAAAAAAAAAAGTGTAGTGGTCCTTTTAAAGCAGTATCTTTTTCCTAATAATTATGCTGCTTTTTTCTTGCTATTTTGACCTATTACTATTTCTTCCCCATCTCACTCTACTACCTCAGTGTAAAAGTTTAGATTTTCCTTAGAAGCACTAATTTTTTTGTTAAGAGTATGTTAAATATTATTTGGGAAACATTAGCAAATAAAACTCTTTAGGTGGCAGCATTGTCAAAATTTTAGTAGAGTTTTGTTTTTCAGTAATAAAAACTGCATAATTTCCTTCATTCTTCTGCCACTCTAATTTAGGACAATCCAAGCATGCCTTCATATATCTATTCCATAATGTTTAGTATTCGGATGATGAAAAATGGTTCTTATCCTTAAGGGATTCTTTTCAAGTAATGGGACTGGATCAACAGCTAGATAAGGATGTGATAGTGCTATCAACAAGGCACCTGACATGGAGATTAAGTGACTAAGCCAAAACATTATCACACTTTTTTTATTTTTTGGTACCCGGGATCAAACTTGGGACCCTGTGCTTGAGAGGCAGGTGACAGAACCACTGAGCTTCCTTTTAGAAGTGATGTAGTCCCTTCTAAATGATAACATGTTAAAAGTAGTGGATATTTTAAGGCTTTCAGAGATGGATGGCGATTAAAATACTCCGGAAATAGGTTGTTCCTTTAGATAAATGAACTAGACTTAGAGGGTACCACTTGATAATTTGTTGTCTTGATGTAATTGCTTCATGGTATATGGAAGGGATGCATTTACCATGTAGGGGTGGTGGTGGTAGTGCTGGTGCTGCTGATGGTGCTTCACATATGCCAGGCAAGCACTCCACCACTGAGTTTTGCAGTTTACAAGTGTTTCACAAGTATTATTTACTTAGTTTTTGTTGTTGTTTTGTTTGTTTGCTATGTAGTTCAGGCTGGCCTCAGACTACTATGTAGTCCAGTCTGGCCTTGAACCCATGGTGATCCTTCTGCCTCAGGCTGTCGAGTGCTGGGATTACAAGTGTACACTTCCATACCTGGCTCAACTACTTAGTTATTTTATTACCTCTTTTTTTTTTGGCAGTGCTGAGGATGGAACCTAGGACCTCATACATTTGAGGCACGTGTTCTGCCATAAACTACTCCCCAGCCTCACTACTATCTCATTTAAATCTTATAAGCATGATGTTGTGTCTTCTTATTTTACAGCTGATAAATCATAAAATCAAAGAGATTGTCTTGCCCAAAGTGATACTATTAGAACATGGCAGGGATGGCATTTTATGTGAAGTCTTCTGATACCAAATCAGATTCCCCTTTTACTCTAAGGACACATGGGAAGTGTTTGGTTTAACACAGTCATTGTCCTCTCCATGCATCAAAGCATCATCCAAAATCTAGAACAATTTAACAAAGTTAAGAGGCTGTGACAAGTCTTTGTGAGAGTAACTTACCAGGTGTTCTCAAGTTACGGCAGCTTCAACTTTTTGTCAGATGAACAAGAGTATCCTTTCCCTTGATCTTCTGTAAATGCAAGTTACCTATTGGGGTTCTAGAAACAACCTAAAATAGGCATATACTTGGTATTAGAACATTTTCTCTTTACACACTATTTCAGACTCTATGTAATGGAAAAACTAATTTGTAGGGCTGGCAGAGTTGGTGACCTGGAAACTTTACCCTTTGGCAAAATTATGTTCCTTTTATTTTCTAGCTCTGTGTGGAATATGTCACCACTTACAGCCTTGCTAATCTAGGTTGTGCCTACTCTGAATAATGGAAGAATGGTGTGCGTGCGTGTGTGTGTGTGTGTGTGTGTGTGTATGTATGAGAATGTTTTCTGAAGTAGGGAAATGAGGTGGGATAAGCAGGTCCAGCAAAGGTAGGTAGCAAATCAAATGCTAGAGTTCTCAGCAGGGCTGATCTGAATGAATCATAGTACTAAGATGGCTGTGTCTCAGTTCTCCCTTTTATATAACAGATTCTTTGTTGAAGAACATAAGATAAACTAATAAAAGGACAGGTGTCCAAACTATGGGAATTTTTCCTGTGTCCTCCTAGAGTTATGTAACATGAAACTGACCAAATACTGTAGTTTAAATGCAGAAAGATGCCAAATTGCATGCAAAATACTTTGAATAACCTGGGATCAAATATGACCTTTAATTTTAGCTGTTTTTACTATGGAACACATTCTTCTCTAAACATGAAAGTAATCAACAAACTATTTTATATTAAAGGTGGAGATCCCAGCCCCACAACTTATTGTGTGACTATAAGAAAATTACTTCATCTCCTGAGCTGTAGTTTCCTCATCTGCATAAAATGCCAGTAATAACCTGAATCTTATTGGTTCAATTGTGAGGATTAGATAAAGTAATCGATATAAAGTACTTGGCACAGTGTTTGGAATACAGCAGTCACCCAATAAAGGTATTTCTTACTGTTTAACTAGAATTATCATGGTGCTTAATACTACTGTATTGATTTTCTATTTGCCCTTGTACTGTTTTATTTACTTAAAGTAGTAACACATCAATGAGGAAATATATTACATATTATTTTTAAAATCCTCTCTGAACCAATCTCATCTTTCTAAAGTGTATTTAGATTCCAGATCCCACCTAATAAATTCTTAAAACAACTGTGTTTTCTGTGGATGATTTTGGTCCTTGAAAAATGAACAAACATGATATTTTTATTTTTATTTTATTATTATTATTATTATTATTTTTGGTACCGGGGATTGAACTCGGGTCCTTAGCTTGCGAGGCAGGCGGTGGAACCACTGAGCTAAATCCCCGGCCCCAAACATGATATTTTTATAAAAAATAGATTTTAACACAAGACTATGTGACTTTAACTTGTTTCAGTTATCTATTGCAGTATAACATGACCGAAGTTTGGTGACCTAAAATAACAATCTTTTATTGTTTCTTATGAGTCCGTGCCTCTGACTTGTATAGGGCATTGTAGGATCAGCATCTTTCTCCTCCATGTGATGTTGGCTGAGGCAGGAATGTCAAAGATGGCTCCTTCAGTCATATCCAGGCCACTCAGAGAGGGTGGCTTGAAACAGCTGGGAGCTGGCTGGCCTGCCTCTATAGGGGTTATTGCAGAACTGATAGCCTCAGTTCTTGCTGTCAACAGGCTCTAAGCATCTCCTCACATAGTCTCATGGCCTTTTCCCTCTCCATGTGGCCTGTTTAGCAGGTTATCTGCACTTCCAACAGGGCAGCTCAAGAGAGGGAGATAACTCCAGCACAGGTATAGGGGATGGTCAGGGCTGTCTTTGGAGACTCATTACTACAGCCTTCAAACAGTGTGTTCACCTACTCATCTACCATATAGTCTTCTAAACCCCACTTTGGTTTTTGTTGTTGTTTGTTTGTTTGTTTTATTTGAAATAGGATCTCACTATACTGCCCAGGCTGGTCTCAAATTAGTGGATGGGCTCAAACCATCTCCCTGCTTCAGTCTCCAAGTAGCTAAGACTACATGTATGTACTAACACACCTACCTAAATCCAGTTTTGGAATAAACCTCTCTCAAGAGAATCAGTAGTCTGCCCAAATATTATATAAAGATATTCTTAGGTATACTCTAATTCAATTCAGATATTTTTTTCACATAGTCTTTCTAAACAAAGACATTCAGATTCAAAACTATCTTGAGAATTATATCTGTGGTAAACTCTAGATGATATAGACCCAGATGGGCAAACAGCAAATAACATACATTGGCCTGAAAAATGGCATAGGGTTCTTTTTTTTTTTAACCTTAATTATTCTACCTGTAGGTTGGTGGGCAGATTATACTAAGATAGGGGGATATATTAACCAACTTTCCCACCATTGAGACACAGTACCCAATACAGTACCCATCTTAAAGGTGGACAGCTTTATTTCTGCTCACAGTTTCAGTGGGTTCAGTCCATGATCGGCTGGCTCCATGGCAGAAACCACATGGTAGAAGGGTCTGACAGAGGAAAGGTGTTCACATCATTGTGGCCAGGAAGCAGGGAGAGGAGGAAGGAGCTGGTGACAAGAACACACCCCTCTAGGTCATGCCACCAATGACCCACCTCTTCTACTGTGGGCTCATCAGTCAATTAATCCACTGATGAGTACAGTGCCAACAGAATCAAATCACCTTCTAAAAGCCATACTCTGAACATGAGACTTGGGAGACATTTTAGATCTAAAACATAGCAGAAGAGTTATATGCAGAAATGACCACAGTGTTTTGCAGCATTTTATTTTGTCATGGGACTTTTTCCATGAAAGTGTGAAAAAGGATCATTTGACATATTTTTGTGCCCTAGAGCACCCACCATTTAGCAGGTTGGCTGGCTCCTAGGAATTCTATCGAGGCTAAGAGCTGGAGTGAATCCCCTGTGGCCTCATAGGACCAGATGTTGTTAGCAGGTGCAAATGACCAGATGAATTTGCCCACCCATAAGGCTGCACTGACATGGAGGAGTTTCTCTCTACATTGTTGGCTTAAGGATCAATTAGATTATATGTGCTTGTGGGAAGTCCCTAATTTATAGGAAGCATTGCTTGAAGTACTGTACTAATTAAATTCTTAATGGACTGGAATATTTATTCTAGCATGGCAAAAATCACAGCTGTCTTCTAAATACCTCTCTTAAAGCTTTTTTTTTTTGGTGCTGGGGATCGAATTCAGGACCTTGTGCTTGTGAGGCAGGTGCCGGAACCACTGAGCTAAATTCCTGGCCCCTCTTAAAGCTTTTTGAAAATAAAATATTCAGATAATCCGTCTCTTATACCTCATAATCTAATTCTTTGAACAGCGATTCACCATTAATTCAAAGCAGAGTCTTTCTACTCTACTTTTATTTTCATTAATTTCTGCATGATTTTGCCCACTTCAAAATTTTTAAATGGAAAGAGGTCCATTAAGAAAAATTACACATCACATACAACTATGTATAGTACACAGTACTCGATAGTATGATAAATGACTGTTACTGTTTTATTTACTTATCATAATATGCTGTGCTTTTTATCCTTTAGAGCATAATCCTACTTATATAAAGGAGTTTACTGTAAAACAGTGTGCTGCTATGCCAGTGGTAGCCTCATGTATCTCGTGTTTAACTGCATATTTGGATAATATCAAGGGGCCATCACAGATGATTGACGTATACCTTTTCAGTTTGCACTTAGAAGTTGGCACTCTGTGTGGTACTTTGTGATACACACGGATGAAATTGCCTAATATATTTCTCATTATATTTCCATCACATATCATATGACTATTGAAATTTAAATTTAAAAAAATTTGACCTATGTGGAGTCTACTAGCTAATTAGAATTTTTTTCCGGACCACTATTTGTTCAATATTAGTTTTGAAAATCTTTCTAAAACAAATCACATCCTCTGATGTCTTGTTAATGCTTGAGATGTTTTTTTAAATTATATGGAAAAATGTTTAAGTACTTTTCAGTTTTGCTTTGGTTGAGTTCTACTATATTTAAATATTATTATAGTTTTTTTCCCTTGCATTGTTTTTCTCTGAATAAATTTAATTTTTGTATATGTGTGTGTTTGATAATAAAGTTATACATTTAAAATTTTGGTTCTGCAGCCTGCCTTGCTAGCGCAAGGTCCCAAGTTCGATCCCCGGTACAAAAAAAAAAAAAATTTAAAAAAAATTACACAACTTCATTTAAAATACTTTGTAGTACTAATGGGGGCTGCCTGACCAACTGACTGAGTGTACAGCGAAGGATAAAAGACAAAGACAGGGCCGGGGATTTAGCTCAGTGGTTCTGCCACCTGCCTCGCAAGCACAAGGTCCTAAGTTTGATCCCCAGTACCAAAAAGAAACCCAAAAACAAAAGACAGAGTCAGACATAGAGGAAGATTTTTTTTTTTTGGTACTGGGGATCGAACTCGGGTCCTTGTGCTTGCGCAGCAGGTGGCAAAACCACTGAGCTAAATCCCCAGTCCTGAGGAAGTTTTGTTTTAACGGGGGACTGGGATGGCCTGAGTTTTGCAAAGCTAAGACCATGAGTCTCCGGACTTGTCAGTATTTATTGATTATACAACATAGCAGGGATTGTAAAGGCAAATGTAGGGAACAGCAAGGGGTGAGGTGCTAAAGAGAGCCAGGCTTGTAAAAGGGGAAGAATGATGCATTCCTGTGAAAGATAGGTTGTAATTAATGAGTAACCTGTGTTTTCTTTAGCTAATGTTTGTTCTGGGAGAGTGGCCGTAAGAGTCATTAAATCCTCAGCTGTAGTATCGTCTTGGTTATCAGAGATGTCACAGTTATCACTGATTATTGAGATCTCACTTGTGACTGATGGAGTTCTGTTTGTGTATGCCAGCCAAAGGCTCATCTAGCAAGTCACAGAGGCCTAGGATAGACTCACAGCCAACTCATAAGCTAATTCAATAATATTTTATAGCCTGCTCAGCATGGTTTCAAGCTGGTATGCTGCATTATACAATAGGTTTTGTAGTTTGAAGGAAATAAGACAACCATATTGTACTTGAAATTCCTTCTTTATTCCTGTCCTCTTTTCCTCCCTTCTTCTCTTCTTGTACATTTATTAAGGGCCTTTTATGTGAATTCATTGTATGAGAAGTTGTTGGGGCACAAAGATGAGGGGTACAGGTTATCCAGTACCTACCCTCCAGGGAAATCTATAGATTGTTGGAGGGCTAGAGAGTGAAGGATTAATACAGTGATCCAAATACAGAAGTTATTGTAGTGAGTGTACACTGGGCTACACTATAAACATGTGGGTAAAAATGGACTTGTTTAATAGAATTCTGGAAATAGACCCACCAAGTGCACCTCAGTCTATTCCTCCCATCCCCAAGCTACTGGATCCCTGATTTGGCCTATGAAGTCCCCTCTCCATTCTTTACACATTCTCTAAAAAATATCTTCGTACTTCACAAACATAATTAGATGTGATTTGGTATTTTTGTTCTATTTTTCTCCTTTTGATTTAAAAAAAACGACTCTTTAAACGTGCAAGTCAGAGTTGCTGTGAATAAAGAGCTAATGAATAGTAAAAGCACTACCTTTCAAATTATAAAGTGTTACACACTGTTGATGTGGTCAGTTCCTCTGGCAGAGTGGAAGGGAAAGGAGCCTGACAGCCCTCCAGGAGCTGACTAGTCTGAGCAGTGGGAGCTCCAGTGCCCCTGCCTTTTGGGGGGTTTTGAGGTTTCCAATCCTCCTGAGGTGAGCCTGGTGTGTTCCCAGTGCCTACATTTACTTTAGTTAGTTAAATCTTTGATCATTGTTATTGTAGCAACAAAGTAGAATAATTAAGACCTGCTTTAGTGGGCGATATAAACCTTGAGTCTTAATAGTATAAAGTCTCCAATTTGCTTGAAGCCGATGGTGCTTATACTGTGTCCTGGGCTAGATCTAATTTATAGTGGATCTCAAAGAAAGGCTTGTGTCTGACAGTCCCTGTGCAGATTGCTTTTTTTTTTTTGGCACCGGGGATCGAACTTGGGTCCTTGCTCTTGCGCAGCAGCAGATTGCTTTTAAAAACTAGGAACAGGGATGTATAAGTGGTGGCAGAGGTAAGGATATTAGTTATTTACTACTGTGTAATAAATTATCTCAAAATTCAGTTGTTTAAAACAACAGATATTTGCCATCCTACAGTTTGAGCAGGTCAAGAATTCAGGAGCAGCTGAGCTCGTTGGTTTTTGCCCAGACTTTTGCTTAGCTTGCCATGAAGCCATCATCCAGAGCTGTAATCATCTGAAGGTTTGACTGAGGCTGGAGGATCCACTTCTAAATTCACTCATGTGGCTGTTCAATGGCTGTAATCAGGAGGCCTTAGTTCCTTGCTATGTGGGCCTCTCCACAGGATGACATGGAAGATGACTTCCTTCAGAGCAAGTGATGCTGATAGATAGATAGATAGATAGATGGATGTATGTGGGGGAGAAGGAAGAAGAGGGGAGGGAGGGAGGGAGAGAGGGGCATACATGTTATTACCGAGTTTTGGACGTGAGCTATTATCACTTCCATATAAGAGGGGACTATACAAAAGTGTAAACACCATGAGGTGAGGATTTATATGGGCATTACTACAGCTGTAATAGTAGTTAAGAAAATTAAATAAATAAGAATTATTAAGATTCTGATTTGTATCTAAGACTGCAGGCAAGTTTTTCCTATTTTTGAATTTATCTAGACACGGGTAAACTTGAGCTTATGTTGCATTATATTTATCTTGTATTTATTAGAGTTTTAGGAGAGATTATTCTTCTTCAATGAAAGTTGTACACATGCAAAAAGAAGACAGTGTACCAAACAAGCTTGTATAATCTAAAATAAAGAGGAGCAAGCTTTTTCTGTAAAGGGTAAGGTAGTAAATATTTTAGACATTATCAGTTGCATGACCTTTGTTAGAATTGCTTAACTCTGCCATTATAACACTAAAACAGCCATAGACACTTCTGCATTACAGTTACTGTGTGGATGTCCTAGTAAACTACAAGGATGTGCCAGAAGTGGCCTTCAGGCCATTTTCTAACCCCTGTTCTAAGAGAAGACTAGAATACAAAATCAGGAGATTTCATCTAGGAGCATGTGAAAGAGAAAAGATTTACTTGTAAATCTCTATCAGTTTTGTTGTATAGATTTATTAATTTGTTCTATAAAAATGTATGGATAACAAGGGAGCAATAGGAGGAATGAAAAGTACTGAAATATGAAACAGTGAATGGAATGAGAGTACCCTCTCTCTGTATCTCTCATTCCCTCTGTAAGTATAATAAATAATTCTGAAATTATGCACATTTGGAAACAAAACAAGTCATTCTTCTGTCAGTGTCTGTGCTTTTCTGTTCCCCACCTCGATCTAGTTGTCACCACTGCTAGATTTCAGTGATGGCTTTTTAGTTCTCTGGCAAATGTCAAAACAGATGTCAATTGCCTTAAACAGGGGGTAGTTCTCTGCAAGTCTTGTTTTCCTTGCAAATTTTAAAAACAAATGGTATCTTGAAACCCATCCAAGAAAAAAAATTTGTGACTATCCTGAGATAATTGACCATAACCAGGTTTATTCCAAGATCTAAGTTGATAATTATTGGCCTAAGGAATTGGGAAAAAGAAATTGAAACTGACAGGCAAAATCTATGCATTAATATTTTATTAGATTATGTGAAAAGGTTTATTCCATCATCTGGGTTTTACTTTCTATTACTGCCACTCAAAATCCTTATTTAAACTTGCCTGAGGAACCTACTAGGAGTTTTAAAACTTTTTTATTGGATAGTTTTTTTATTATAACAGAAAAGATGTCAATATTGGAAATTACAGGAGAGAATATAAATCCCTCATGATCCAACTAGCCAGAGATGACTGCTGTTAAGATTTTCATGTATTTCTTTTCAGTATGTTCTTAGAAATGTGACATGGTTGACGTATGATTTCTTATTCTGCTTTTCTATTTATTGTTATATCAGAAGCTTTACTGCTGTGACTTAAATGGCATTCCATAACATGGATATGCAGTAACTTAATCATTACCTGAATGGGTTGAGTTGTTTGCAGATTTTACTATTAGAAATAACAGTGCCATAAGCATAATTGTAAATAAATCTGGAGATGCTCTTTTAATTATTTTGTTAGAATCATTTCCTACAAGTAGAATTACAGGGTATAGTCTATGGCCATACCACCCTGAACGTGCCCAATCTTGTCTGATCTTTGAAGCTAAGCAGGGCCGGGCCTGGTTAGTACTTGGATGGGAGAATTACAGGGTATAGGTATGTTAGCATTTTTTAAATTTCTTGATAAGTACTAACAAAGTGCTTACTAAAAAGCTGTAATAGTAGGGCGTGCACAGACCTGCCTGTCTGCAGCGGGCTGATTCGGCGTCTTCCGCGTGACTCAGGACCTTGGTAGGGCATTTATTGCTAAATGGATGCACACTGAGGCGATACTCTTTAAGCGAAATAAATTGGACACACATGTGTAAATACCGAATAGTTTCTCTAGTGTGAGAAACTGAAAGTGTAAATAAGGACTAAAAGGTATAATAGGTAAGGTGAAATACGAAGAAAAGGGGCAAAGGGGAGGGGGAAGTGGGAGTGCTAGGGGAAAGGAAAGAGGGAATGGAATTAATATGAGAAAACGAAAAAAGGGAAACAAAGTCTTTGTCAAAAGGGAGGGATGGAGGGGTCGAAGGGAAGGTAGGGGAAGGGGGAAAAATAATAACCAAGAGAGTATGTAAAGGTGCATATCTCCAATGATGAATGTCACTATGTTGTACACCTAAAATGTACCAATAAAAGGCTATACAAAAAAACAAAACAAAACAAACAAACAAAAAAAGAAAGCTGTAACAGGGCTGGGGATGTAATTCAGTGGTGCCATGTCTGCCTGGCAAACACAAGGTATTGAGTTTGATTCCTGGTATTGGAACAAAAAAAATTTTTAAAAAAACAAAACAAGGTGTAGCAGTTAATGTAACCTTTGGGCATATGTAAAAACATTGAACACAATCAATTTTAAAACTGTGTCATTCCTAGCAAGCATGAGGCCCAAAGTTTGATCCCCATTGCTGGAAGTATATTTTATATACATTTACTTACTGGAAATATATATATATATATAAATATATAAAACATTCACATTTTTTATAACTCATGATGTTAGGAAAATATGTTTTTTAGCTCTTTATTTCTTCCTTTGAAAAATACCCATTTCCCCTGCCATTTTATTGAGTTTGCTAATATTTTTCCTATGTATTTGTAGATCTCCTTATCTAGTATGGCTTTTAACTAAATGTTAGTTATGTTAAAAATGTTTTCTTGGCTTGTTATTGCCTTTATTTTTCAAACATGGAAACTTTTCTTTGGGGGAGGGTACTGGGGATCAAACTCCGGACCTTGCGCTTTCAAGGCAGGCAGTGGAACCACTGAGCTAAATCCCTAGCCTTGAAACTTTATTTTTACATGGTAAAATTATCAATTAAAAATTTCTTCCATTGCTTTTAGTCTTAGGAAATTGTTTTCTATACTGCATTATCTTCTAATATGCCATAATAAACCTAATTTTCTTCATGATTTACATTTATTGTTTTAGCCATGAGGTATTAACTTTGATATAAGGTGTAACTAGGATTTAAAGGAATGTATGTAGTTTTAATTCAGAGATCTTCTTATTTTCAGTTTTGTTCCACAGTTTCTTATTTCCTAAGCCAGAATTTTTTTCCTTGGGATATTGGTGTCTTTGAAGTACCCTGAGAGCAAAGTATGTGCACATATTTTCATTTCTCTTCTTCCTTCCATAGGGCTTAGTAAAAGTGTTTCACTTGGGCAAAACAACACCTATACCTTAATGCAGGAGGCTGGCATGTGCCAAGTATCATTTAAAAGGTACTCAGAAGGCCCACTGGCCTAAAAATACCTCCTCAGAGTTATCATGGATGCCAGGAGTACCTATTATTTTCTTTCTTTGTGGTAAACATTGCCCTCTCCTGAAGTCTTTTTAAAATGCAGGTGCATGCTGCCTGCCTCCCAAGTGGAAGGTCCTGAGTTCCGTCCCTGGTACCAAAATAAATAAATTTTTTAAAAATGCAGGTGCACTGCAGTGGAGTGGCAAAGTACATCAGTTTCCTAGGGCAGCCACAATTGCCACAAACTTTGTGATTTAAAACAACATAAATTTGTTTCTTTTGTTGTTCTAAAAGTTAAAAGTTCAAAATCAAGGTATCAGCTACCTCGTGCTCCTGGAGGCTCTGGGGAAGAAGGCTGTCTTGACAACTCCTAGCTCCTGGGATTCTTGGCCATTCTTGGTGCTCTCTTAGGATTGCAGTGGTATCACTCCCTGACTCTGTCTTCACATGGCCTCGTTCCTTTTGTGCCATTATGCAGCTGGTCCTATAACCAGATATATTTATATAAATAAATCCAGGTGTGTTTTTGTTTTCTCAGTAACTTGCTTGCATGTTAAGTGGGGAATCCAAATTTTTCATGTTGTTTACTTAGATTGGTTGATATTTTCCTTTTCTATTAGTAAAACAGATAAACCATTTGATAGAGAAAAGAATAATCCCAGTGGATTATTCATGAAATAGTTTGATGTTGAGTCATTTCTGTTCAAATGCATATTAATTAATAGTAATTATAATCATATGAATTTTTCAGTTTTGGAGTTTAGTGATATAACTCTTAGATTTGGTAACAAGAGAAATATACTTCATTTCCCATAGGGAAACCCTTTTAAAACTTTTTTAAAAGGAAGAAAGGGGCCAGGAATTTAGCTCAGTGGTGCTGTACCCTCCTGGAAAGCATAAGGTACTGAGTTCAATTTCTGGTACTGAAAAAAAGAAAAGTAAAAATAAATAAAAAGAAGAAAGGATGACAGGTTAGGGGGTTAATTTTGCTAATTAAATTATTTTGATTTGGAAGTAATTGCCAAAGTGTGGGAAATGCCAATATCCTTTTTCTTGCATTAAAATGGAAGCAGTATGTATAATGACAAATTTTAATGAAATTTATATATCTCTTTTGACTTTATGAATTGCTCATTTCTAGAAACATTATCATATGTCCTACCATTATCCTATTTATGGAAAAACAAACCTGGGTATGGTGGCACATGCCTATAATCCTAGCACTTGGGAAACTGAGGCAGGAGGATCACAAGTTCAAGGCCATCCTTAGCTACAGACCAAGACCCAGTCTCAAAAAGCAAAATAAAACAAAAGTTTGTCTTCTTTTTGAATTACTGGCAGTATTTAGACATTTTTATTACAAAATCAATGCAAAGTTTTTTTTTGTTTTTGTTTTTTACTTTTTTCTTTTTTGGTATCAGGAATTGAACCCAGGCCCTTGAGCTGCACCACTGAGCTACATCCTCGGCCACTACAAAGATTTTTGAGCGAAGAAAGTAAATACAGCTATTCTTTCAGTTATATTGTGCCCCGTTTTCACAATCATTGTGAAAGTTCTTACTTTCATCTTGAGTACAGAAATAAAAATCTTCTCTGCACACAGAGATAGTTGGCTGACTAGTCCTCATTCTGTCTAATGAGATACCACTTCCTCATTTAAAATGCTGTTAAACGAAATAAATATTTTCTTGGGACTGCATGCTTTGTGGTTTAGTGACTCAACTCTCTCCCAGTGCTGAAAGCCTGGATTCTCAATCAGCCAATAGCACAAGAAAAAACTTGTTTTATATCATCCCTGTCCAAAAATAAATAAGTAAAAGCATTTATTTTATTTAATACACTGAATACAGATTATAGAGATAGAAGATGATATGGGTCTTGGCTCCCTAAAAGCCTATAATTGATTTTTTTCCACAAAAAAACTGATATGAAGACTTACGAAAAAGTGTGTGGTTAACCCACAGGAATTGCCATATTTGATTGGTTTTGAACTACAAAAATGGTACTTCATACTGCTAAATCTCAGAGTCCAAGACTAGGTGCTGTCTCTCTTCTGCATTGGGCATGTTCGTTGGTCCTCCCTGTATAAAAAGCTGTGTGTGCAGTGGCTGTGCTGAGCTTGGTGCCCTGTGGCAAACATGGGGCCAAGGCTTTTCCCAGGGAGAGCTGTCCTCTACTGTGCTGCCTCTTTTCTTTGCCTACCACTGTCCTTCCTCAGCTACATTATTTCCTTAGGTGGAAATTTTCCATCCTGAACACATACCCTTATTTGGGATTCTTTCCTTTTTCTTTCTAGGATGAGGCAGGGAAAATCTCTCTTTTTCCCTTTCCCTTCTTCTCCTCTTTATTTTTTCCATGTTTCTCCTTTTGTCTCACTATAAATTACCATCACTTGGTTGATAACTCTAAAGCTTTTTGTTTTTTTGGTACCGGGGATCGAACTCGGGACCTTGCGCTTCTGAGGCAGGTGGTAGAACCACTGACCTAAATTCCCAGCTAAACCTTGAGTTTCTATGTGAAATTAAGAATAATGATAACCACTTTCTGGTAACAGCAGAAGCCCTGTAAGGTCATGTTATACTCTGAAAAATTCTCCAACCATCATCCTTCTCTGATTGAACCCAACTTTTTTCAGTAATCCTTTTTCTTTAAAAATAAAATCTGCATTTGAGAAAAATAAACACCATTTCTCAGTCTATTTTATTGCTTTCTTCTTTTTTAAGCCAATATTAAAACAACTTTATGATTCATAATGACTTTTCTTTTTTGCTATGGTGTAATATTTCAGCTCCACTTAACTGACTTTTAGGGCATTATTAGTAAATCAAACCACCATTTTATAACATTGTATTTACAGGATCATAAATCAGTTACCTTCAAGAAAGAAATCAACTCTTCTGTGTGCTTGGATTTTCTGTATTACAAACTGGATAGTTAAGGGGCAAGGAAATACAACTCCTTATAATCAGCAAAGTCTTGGAAAAATGAATGTTGAAATTGACTTGATGGAATTTGATAGCCAAAGATTGCAAAGGGAGAGGGGGAAATATTAATAGGAAACCCAAGAAAAAAATACATAAATAATGAAGCAAATTGTATATAAGGGAAGTGGAAGTGCAAACCAATCTCTCTGACCAAAGATGAACGTCTGAGTTTGGAGGAAGAGCAGGATAAGGTTAGAACAATATTGGAGGATCCCTTTGGGTGGAGAATCTGAAGCTGATGTTGGAGCATGTTATCAACATCTTTGTAAGAACAGCTTTAGTAAGCTAGGTGGGCAGTAGGAACACTGGTAATCTTGTCTTGCCTTTACCTCTGAAAGAATTTCTATTCATGAGAGCTGAGGTGATAAATCTATTTCAATTTCAGCTTCGTAGCCTTTCCATGATCTTCACATAACAAATCTGTATCCTGAATGCACATTGGCTTTTAATTAGAAGTTATTTTTAATTAGAAATTATTTTTAATTAGAGTTTTCATTTGTAACATTGGCACTGGTTAGGGACACTAATTGGACTCATTCATTAGGAATATGATGACAGTTTTAGGTACTGCAAATGGATGTATCCAGGAGGCCCTCAAGCAGCTCAAGTCCCTTCTGGAGTTTACTTACCTGGTGCAGGTGGGAGAAGCCAAAGATGTGATTCAGGTGATTATGAACAGTGTACTAATTTTTGATTGTTTTTCAGTATTGGGGATTAACTTGGAGCCTTCATCCTGAGCTCCAGCTCCAGCTCATGTATATATGTATGTATGTACGTATGTTTGTATGTATGTATGTATATATGTATGAATGAGACAGGGTCTCACTAAGTCACTAACTTGTCCAAGTTGGACTTGAATTTGCAGTTCTCCTGCCTCAGCTTCCCAGAGTGCTGGGATTACAGGCATGTTACCACCACCCTCAGCTTTATTAATTTTATGCTAATCATTGGACAACTTGCAGATAGTGAGAAATTAAATTGGACATGTTGAAATATTAAGAAAATTAATATAAAAGCTAACCTCCATGAGAATTATCTTGAAAAGCTAAAGAAGCAGCTCATTTAAAAATAATTTCTTTATTTTCACACTATAATAAAAATTACAATAAGCACCCTATCATATGTGGGAATGTTTTGTATGTCTTGTAAGTAACATTTAAAGACTCAGTTCTCCCTTCTAGTTTTCTAAGATTTACAAACCATCATATGGAAGAACATATGAAGTAAAGCCTTTAAACCTCTGAGATATAGCTGTAAGTATTATCAAAGCACAGAACTGGTGAAAATAATTCTTTGAGTACCTGGGAGAACTAACTAAAGCAGATGAGTTTGGTGCCAGAATTTTTAGGGGCTCTAGAGTTTCAGAGACTTGTAGTAATTGTCACTGGCATGAGTTGTCTTGGACTAGTGAACTAAGGTGTGGCAAAGGTAAATAAGATAGGCAGATGATGCATATTAAAGATGCTATAAAGTCAACTTCAAAGCATGTGACATTACCATAGACTTTTGGAAAATAATAACAAACAGAGAAGCCTAAGTATATAACTATTGTGTAAGAGGAGGTGCTTTTGAACCAAAGCTTTATATTGACATTATTTGAAACAATCTTAAACAGCAACAGCCCTTGTTGGCAGCTGCTGGAGTCATGAATCAAATCATGTTTACAGAAGGGGTTTTGTTTTCACTTGCCCAGGAAACATTTGCTCAGCATTTGCAACGTGAAAGATGTTGTTAAATGGCAGAAACAAAGGAATTCTTACACAGGAGCTTCTTAAGGAATTTATTTTTGGAGGTGAGAATAAGAGCCACCGGTGATTATAATGAGGCTAAAATACACATATACAAATAACAAATACATAATACATATAGCAGAATTGTCTGGAACATACAGTAGGTAAGGGAGCTAAGCAGCATGATCAAAAAAATGCAGTGAGCGTTTAAATTTTAAAAATGTATTGCAGTAAAAGACACCTTGGAATGAATCCCCCTCCAAAATACTCTCCTTTGCTTAACCACACTTATCCCATCATTCTTGCCTCTTTCTGAAATGGCTCTGGAAGACCTCTTTCATGAGTGTCTCTAGTTGAGGCAGTCATGTCTGCCTCAATGTCTTGAATCAATTTACGGCATTTACTTTTCATGGTCATTTTGATTTTGAGGAAGAGCCATAAGTCACAGATTCGGTGAAAAGGGTGGATGAAGATACATCCTAATGTTTATATGGCTTGCTTTTGTATTAGTTGGCATTCATTCACATCAGCAGCATTTACTATACTTCATGAACTCACAAAAGAGGACTTTAAAAGTGCTTCAGAAAGTGGCAAGAATGATAGGATAAGTGTGTTTGAATTGAAGAGGAGTATTTGGGGCCAGGGAGTTAATAGCAGTGTGTCTTTTACTGTAATAGCTTAAATTTTTAAATATTCAGTGAATCTTTTGATCACTCTTTGTATGTTTGAAAAAGACAGAATCTAAAAGATCAAGGCACTTGAATACTAGACTATGAAGTTAGGACTTTTAGAAAATGATGAACCATCTAATAGTTTTCAAACAGGAGAGGATAGTAGGAAGATCAATCTTTTGTAAAATTAGAATTAGTTACAGGCTGCAGAATGGACTTAATAGCAGAGAATATCCAGAAATTTGCTAAATTGAAGACATTAAGAACCCAAGAAGATTTAGCTCAGTGCTTCCGCCGCCTGCCTTGCAAGCTCAACGTCCCAAGTTTGATCCCTGGTACCAAAAAAAAAACCAAAACGCCAAGAACTAGGATAGGTTAGGGGTGTTACTGTGGATAAGGGGAGATAGATGTCATACTTATGAGATAGATGTAGCAATGTGTTTCATGTATTTATAATTGTCACTATCACTTCATCCTCTAAAGCATTTATAGTAGGTAATATCCAGTTAACAATGCAAATAGGTAAAGATAAAAATTTAAAGGAATGAGTGATAAGGCCAGAGAAACAATTATTTTGTAGAAACATACATTCAAAAGTTCTATAATTATTTTTTTCAGTACAGGGGATCAGACTCAGGACCTTGTGCTTTCGAGGCAGGCACAATGCCACTGAGCTCAGTCCCCTGCCCCAGTTCTGTAATTACTAAAATGGATTCACCATCACGTACACAGTCTACATTATTTGAAAGTCAATGAATAAGGAAAAGAAACACGTTTCTTATAACCTAAGAATGAAAGATATTTCTAGCCTGGTGTGGTTGCACATGCCTGTAATCCCAGCACTCTGGGAGGCTGAGACAGGAAGATCACAAGTTCAAGCTCAGCACAGGCAACTTAATGACTTAGTAAGATACAGTCTCAAAATAAAAATTTTTTTAAAAAGGGCAAGAGATGTAGTTCTGTGAGAAGGCTCTGGGCTCAATCCCCAGCAGTGCAACTAATAAATAAATGAAGAAAAAGAAAAGATCTTTCTCCCTCCGATCTCCACAGATAATTAGATAAGACAGTAGCTAATATCCTTTACAGCTTCCCTGCATTATGTCCAGCAGAGTTCTTACATGGCTGCATCTTGTTGGACTCCTAAAAGCAAGCTCAGTTGTGATGACAAAGGGCACCTTGACAGTGACCACAGATGGGTTGATTGGAACTGGAGGGGGTCAGGGATGACTTATCAGAGTTGCTCCTGGTGATTAAGGATGTTCTCTCTACCTTTGTACCTATGACCGAGTTCTGCCTGAGGGTAATATAATCCTCAGTAATTTTGTACTGTGTTACAAAGGATTCAGAATACTTTGCATTGCATTATCATTTATGAACTTAGTAAGGTCATTAGTCTTTCTTCTATAAATAAATATGCCATCAAAAGAAAGCTACCTTTTCTTTGTCATTAGATTACAGGAACTTGAGACACCTTAGAAGGAAAATACCAGCAATCAGAATCCTTCTTTTGTATTTTAATAACTGTAAACTAAATTTGTCGAACATGAGTGTTATAAAGAGAAGCTGAAAAAATTGTCCTAATCTTTAACTTCTCTGAATGAGAGCATGTGTGATCTTGCATGAAACACAAGACTCTTGATAAACCTGAGCTCTTCCTTGAGGCACAGACCTGGCTTCCTCAGCTCTCTTGGGACTTTAGGAAAAGCTTCCTGGGTTGTGTGGTCCTTAATCTCTGCTTCTCTTTGCTCTTGCCTAGGATGGGATCATTCCTTCCTCTGTGACTACTGCTAATAGAACCATATCTTGTGGAGGTCAGCCTGGTTCGGGATGGGTTTCATAGTTTGTTAATCATATATGTAATCATATATAATCATATATAATCAAATGACAAAAATTTACAACTTATTGGTTCTAAGATATCTTGGTTAAGTTTTACAGGCTCTATAGCACCCAAAACTAGATTTCTTTAAATAGAAGTATTAGGGCAAAGGTCCCTAGCCTTGGTTTGGGAAGATGGTCTGCACTGTATTGGTCAGATATAAGGAGTACTTGGCCACTTCTGCCCACACAGTGCATTGAGGGATGGCTCCCAGCCTTGAGGCAACCATTTAAAATGTTAATATTCCTAGGAAAATAGAAGCAACTAGGGAAGAGAGTTAACCTTTTCCAAAAACAATACTAAGGATGAGTAGATTGATATTCTTGTGCAACCATTAGATGGGAGACTTTTGCCATTCTGTTGCCATTTGTTAATGCTAAACACTTGGCTTAAAGGTATAATATATTCTTTATATTGGTACAACTTTGAGGATGTTTTGAATAAGACTTGAATGAGCATGGAAAATGAAAATGATTTCATTTTCCCATCCAGCTGGGGATTTTGTGATCATGAAATTAATCTACTGCAAATTTGAAATTAGCCTCTGAACTAGGTAGGAGTCAAGTGGATTGTCTGCAGTCTCTTGCCAGTGGCAGTGAGCAGTGGGTATCTAGGCCTCAATGAGCTGATCTGCAAAATGAGATGGTTTGGTTGCTAGGTTGTCTCTAAGGCTTCTTCAGAGATTTTATTTATTTATTTTAAAAAGTCCCTATGTTGCCCTGGCTGGCTTCAAACTCATGATGTCCTGCCTTAGCCTCTCCAGTAACCGTGGTTACAGGAGTGTACCACTGGATCTGATGTAGATATTCTCATTTTTATATCATTTCATATTTGAGCCTGGTGAATAATCTACCTCCAGGTACTGTCTGTCTGCATATCTTGTAAATTAATTATTCACATAATGTCAACTGACATTCATACACATAATAAAAACAGCTCATACTTACTGAGTACCTACAGTGTGCTAGTACTAAGCCACACCTTTTGCATTACCTAATTTAATTCTTTTTTTTTTTTTGCTTAAATTCTTTTATTGGTACATTTTAGGTATACA